>LHUT01002602.1:0-17582 GCA_001412135.1 Silene latifolia subsp. alba
TCGGGAGCGATTACTTATGATAGCTCACCAGGCTGTGTACATGGCCCACAGATCAACACGAGTCCTTTATAGCGCATTTTGTCCTCACTCATGCGCATCCCGGAAACCTTCCCAGGAGGTCACCCATCCTAAGACTACTCCCAGTCAAGCACGCTTAACTTTGGAGTTCTTTCGCATGGATAACCATAAAAGAAAGTGCACTTTGTTGATATGAGTAGTACTTCCAATCCCTTTAAGCACTAGTCATTTAAGCCTATCACTGGACCTCTTCAATTACCGTGGGGTGTTACACAAAACCCCTAATTTTATTTTTGAAACTTCATATAATTATATGATGAAACTCAAGTTTTTATTTTGTTTATTCTCAATATGTACTACGGAGTATGATTTTATATTGACAACTACCCTTTTTAGTTTGAAAGCTGAATATCTGTGGAGGAATTGTGCGAGAATATTGTCGACTTTGCTAATGGAGTTGAACCGTGTACATGGGTGGCGGACTTATGTGCAGAGTTTAAATTGACATAGGAAGGGAATGGTATAGACTTGTACACATAATCAATTACCATTTTCTTTTTATTTGGGCTTTTAGTTAACGGGCTGGTCTTATGTTAAAAGACCGTCCTATAAAACAATTTCCTATACAACAATTGGTGTTGTTGATTTGTCAATGAAATTCGTTCGTGTCATTTGGGCTCGTAGTGGCCAAGCCCAGAACATTTGGTTAACGAAATACATGGCCTACTTTGCTAACTTTCAGTTAAACTGCGCTGATGTTGCTAATTTTTTGGCATAAAATATTTAAATTGTTTCTCACTCTCTCCGAACCATTTTGATTATTAGAGAAAAAGTAATCTAAAATTAATTTGATTTTAAATTTGGGAGTATAATAATAGTAACCGATGTATTTAGGTTAAATAATTTGACTTACATTTTTCAAAAAAAAAAATTATAATCAAACTTATGCTCACCGCCAAAGGATTTATTATTTACCTTTAATAAAATAATTTCTTCAAGAATATAAATGTAAATAAATGATTGTGACGAAAAGGTCCAAACAACAAGTAACCCAAACAACAAAACAATAAGTACATGTCAAAATGCAGCACACGTGGCATTATAAAAACTAATTATGAGTTTATTCTAGTTGAATTAGAGGTAGAGGAGATCGAAGATGTCTTAGTGTAATAGTTAAGACCGAGTTTATCCATATTTGTGAGAAGAGTCTTAGGTTCTAATTTGGCAAGATTTGGCTGAGACTAGGGATAAAGTAGATGAGATCATAGCAAAGTCTTAAACTACGTTTTGGAGATCCACAACCCAACTTGAAACCCATGAATAGAGTTTTGTGTTGTGTACACAATAGGTTTGGTGAGTCCTATTACTCCTATATATTTTTGTTGACAAATTTGATATTTTAAGATAAAGTGGAAGAAATAAAGAGTCTCATTGAATTTTAGAATAGAATAATAATATTTTACTGTTGTTAAAACTCAAATTAAGTCTGTAACATAGTTTATGATTAAGGTATATAACATATATACTCCGTATATATTAATCCGCAGGTTCGAATCCCTTCTCCCTATATATTTTACCGTTATTATTGCGACTTATTGAACACCAATAAAATAAAAAATTAGAGGCATAATAGAAAGTAGACAATGACAAATGAGAAAAGATATGATAATAGGAACTGAAATAAATGGGAGTAATTTAAACCAGAAGTAATGGAGCTTTGGATATATCCATAATTGGAGTTATATACTCAAATTGACACTGTATACTTTATATTTCGATTTAATAAAAGCAAAAAAAACACTTATTAAATTGGGATATAGTTCCCATAAGTTTGTCGTTTTGATGCATGCAATTTGATTGGCAAAATTATGTTATTAAGATTTAAGACTACGGTTTTTATTGAATTTTACTATAATAACAAACAAAAGGTTGATACCAAACAATTAGTTGGGTTTTGATAGATAAGCCTTGTGTAAGCCCACCACGATGTGGTCCTTCCAAGATTTTCAAACACAACAAAACAAAAATGTGAATGTTTTAGAGGATATGTATTTGTATTAACAAACAACTTTTAGATTATGCATGGCTCAAGTGCTTCTATGTGTATCTTAGTATCTTATGGCTAATAGATTTGTTACAAGTTTTGACCCTCTTAAATTTGTGTTTCAGATGACCAATTCCGTATTGCTAACTTCATACTCCCTCTTTCCCGGTTATTTGTTATCCTTTTCCATTTTAGGGTGTCTCAGTCATTTGTTGTCCTTTCTAATTTAAGAATAAACTTGATGATTAATTTGATCATTCTCATTCAATTTGTTCCACTTGTCATTTACTTATTGGCCTTTTCCTNNTTCCGCTTGTCATTTAGTTATTGGCCTTTTCCTCATTCCTTGGTCTTTGTGCCAAAACGAAAGGACAACAATTGACCGGGACGGAGGGAGTAACTTTTATTGGACATTTATGTCGAATTCTTTCGAGGTGGTTTGAAAGCCGATGGCTTCAACTTACGCCTCTCATTCGAAAGGATGTGATAGATCAATCTAGTTTTCTTACCTTATAAAAAAAAAAAAAAGATGGCCAATTAATCCTGTTTGAAATAAATAAAACGGAATTTTGTAATCATTTTATAGTCAAATGTAATTACATTGGTCCAACTAATATTATACAGTACTAGCTTATGGTAATAACCTATTTTTCAATAGTAATCACATTTAATTGTAAAATGATCTCAAAATCTTAACTTATTATTTCAGATCAACGCTTATCTAAAGGGAGATCAACTCTTTGCAATTTAAAAGACTATGACCTACCTGAAAAATGATCCTCACATGTGAGGATGTAAAAAGTGTGACTAAGAGCTCAATTTAGACATATATAGCACATACTTCCTCTAAGTTTTATCAATTTTCCTCTTTCAATAAAATATTCCTCACATATATTAGAGAAATGGAAAACAAAAATACATATCACCTGGAGGGTGTATGTGTATCCATATTGAAAAAAATAATCATCACGTTCATTGAACCCTACTTATTCATCCCCATAAAAAGGAAATAAAAACAATACTCAATACAGTTTCACAAATTTACAGAAGCATGACCAGAAACCAAATTGAGATGAAATCTCGTTATAACTTACTCCCTCTGTTTTTTTATATATGACTTTCTCACATTTCGAGACACTCCATTCTCTCTTCAATATCTCTTAAAATATAAGACTAAGTCATAAGAAAGAGTTTTTCATAATGAATTTAATGATACCATTTTTATAATTTTTGAACAAATATATTTTTGTAAGTATTAAAGCCAAAAGCTTACCTCGTAAATGCAAAACGTCATATATTAAAAAATGGAGGGAGTATAAAATTGACCTGAGAGTACTATTTCGATTGAGATATATGAATACGTCCTTCACTCTCTTGTCTTACGTACTCTTTTCAACAACGTATACTTCACATTAATAATATGGTATTTTCAAATTACCCCGACATTTAATTTTATTTGCTCGTTCATCCTCTAACACCTCAGTTGTTGTTACTATTAGTTAGAACCAAAACAAAAAATGACTAAATGTTGATCATTTTCATGCACGATGAGTCAATTCTAAAAATATCATTATCAACTTTAATCGCAATAAACATCGCATAGGCACCCCATATATTTCACATAACATTTACGTATTATCCAAATAATCCTAGGAACATCTCCAATTACAAAACCCTCGTGCATCCACGTGTGGTTTTGCTCTTATTGCCATCCTTTGACACCTATTCAACATTGATGTGGAGCACACTTGTTTGTTTCAATTATAACTTCTAGTCTTTTGCCTTAATTAGTGATTTAGCAGCGAAACGAGGGTTTAGCAGGAGCGCTTATTTCTAGTGAAAAATAAAAAATCTCAATCTTTCAATTAAAATTTGAAATTTTTTACAAGTTTATCTTATGGGATTACTAATTCATTTCTGCTTAAATTCTTCGTCCCTATCATAAATCCTGATATTGTTGCTTGATAATTAGTGATTAATTCATGTGTGTGTTATTATGAAGGTGGATCCATTGGTAGTGGATGTAGTAGGACATTTTAATTTGGTATATAGGAAATTTGTTTTATTAGTAGTTGGTCTTATGATCAAATACGTGCCTATGGTCTAGATTTAGATTCGTTACACATAATTCAAATTCCGTTTAATTACAAATTTACCACGTTTCCTAAATAGTTAGATTTGAATCACATTTTATAATATTACTCAACACCTCTAAAACTATTTTAGTCTAACTTGATTTCCATTAAGACGAACTTTTATTTTCCTCTATGAATTGAGTCTGAAATATATAATGATCCGTATTACGACTTGAAATTGAATAAAAAAAATCAGTTTTTGAATTCAATTTCAACCCTATTAGGGTGGACTAAGATAATCCACCTAGTCCTTTTGAGGTGCATAGATGTATCAACCAAACACTTAAAAAGATAGGAGTGAAAATAGAAAACAAACATAAATGATTCCTATAAAAAAATTATGGATAACAGAATTGACCTCTTTGTCTTGTTTTTCACTAAAGGGATATTTATAATTGCAAACTTCACTATCGATCATTCTTAACCAACAAGGAAAAAGACAAAGCATACGATAAAACAAGATTATATTCGGATTTCATTACCGTTATGTGCTTAATACATTGGCACGTAGTTTAAAGTAAGGGATCCCGATCTTAAATTTATTACTATTTTAATTAATTATGCATGGACCTTCTTCAATAATAGTCCATATTATATACTATCGTCTTTTTACATAATTATAAAATATTGTTATTTAATTAACTTGTAAAAAACCTAGGCCTTTAGATTACTGACTTAGATGTGATAACATACAAAATTTTCATCTGTTGTTTTGTGCCATTTCTTCTGAATATATACATTATTTTATATATAAATTATTTACTGTTAGTATAAAACCGATCTTGGGATTCTGACTATCAGCTTACGCTTTTGGTTGAGATGGTTTTACGACATGGTATCAGAGTTGATGACGACAACATTACCAACACGATCCGCAATGAATTTTAATTATTGTCATAAAATCATCTCAACCAAAAAGTTTAAACTGATAGTTACTATATTTAAAAAAAATTATTATCTAATTTTGCTTGGCTAGGGTATAACTTTGTCGGCCTGTGCTTTAACTCCATTATCCCTCGGTAAAACTAAGTTTCAATTCCTCCCGACTCCCATCACTATACTCTCATTGGGTTATTTTATCAAATATAGATTACATTATTAAAATATGATAGGTAAGTAAGGTGGTACTAAATTCGGTATTTTGTGTGACGTTGTCTCATTTTCCTAAATATAGGACTCTATTAAAAAAACAATGTCCATGACTGATTTGATCCTATCATGCATGGATTTTGTCATGTAGTTGGTAAAATAATGTTACTTTTAGTTGCCAACACCATCCATCTAATAAGAAGCTCATAATCTACTCATTACCTCAATACTTTAATTAAACTATTCTTAATCCATTATTTTAGTTCAATAATCAATACTATAACTATATGTAAAGCCACCACAAATCCACAATACTAAGTGGCGTTTTTTCGCGGATTTCTTACTGCATGCCCTTTTTTATAGGAGTATTAAAAAAATGTTTTACTGTTTTAACTTTTCCCAACAATTCAAGTAGTTAGCTAACTTTTTCTCAAGAGCAAACAAACAACGAACTTTTGTTTTTGGCGTTAAAAAGTATGGCGGTAAAAGGCAATATTTTTTAACATTATCGCCTCGTCCACTCGTGAACCAAGTAGTTTCTATGTGCATCAATCAAAATGTATGGATAACTAACATTGATAGTTATTATAATGTACCGAGTATAATATATTTGCTAATAAAAGGTTAATATGAACATATTTGAATGAAAAGTTAATCCAAATCTAATTATGTATAAAAAATCTAGAAAGGATGAATTACAATTAGGAAAAGGTACACCGGGTAATATCGAAGACTTTAACTCAATTTCAAATGTTTCATTGCCTAGGGTCGAGGCCTAGAGGGAGGGCGACCACACCAGCTAACCAGCTACTTAGTTCCGCAATTATCTAAATCTACGTGTACACTATAGTAAGGTAAAGTATCAGAGGTGAACAATATTTATTGTTAACCACTTAAAAATCACTCAGTCTCTAATTCCTACATTGGCAGAGTGTTTTTAGAAGACCATAATTGATGATACCTTGATAAGTTGGTTGGTATCGGAAACCTTCACTCATTTTAATTTTAAATGTCTCATTGTTCAGGAAGTGCGACCACATCTATTAAGCCTTCTAAGTTTCGCTGTTGTCTAAAGTTATTGGTACAACACATTAAGTTAAAACTATGAGATAAATAAATATTATTAGTCGTTATCCAGCTTAACCAGTAACTCGAAAATCATTAAGTCTCTAATTCCGACATTGACAACAAAGGAAGAAAATTATTGATGATAGGTTGATAAGTTGGTTGGCATCAGGCAAGAGGGAAGGGGAACATGGACAGCACAAAGAAGGAGTAGGACAAGTCAAAATAAGAAAGGGTGGTGAAATCCAAGGGAAAATCTTAAAGAACGTCGTTTAATGAGAATGGAAGAGAAGAAACGACAAAAGAGGGGGTTTGTACTTAACGTTGGAAAATGAATGAAGAGGTCTGAGGCAGAGATGCGGTTGAATATGATGAATATGAATATGCAATATGCATATGCAAAACAAAGAGGTATCCACGTGAGGCGGGCCTTTGGGTACCCATTTATATGCAATCAGGGCTCTACTAACCTACCTTACAACACTACTCACCATTGTCCTTACTTGTGCCGGCTGAGTTAAGGCTTCCATTTTCCAACTATTTTTTCATAATAAATAATTCAATCATAATATTAATTTATTATTTCTAAGTCCTATCTTATTGTATATTTCTTCATCCCATTCATTCATTTTTTAAGCCCTACTATATGTTAAGCAGATTAAGACTATGTAATCTGGATTGAAATTGTTTGAATTGAACTGGCCTAAATTGAACTGAACTTAATAAACTTAAACTGAACTAAACTTATTGAATAATAAGGATAATAATAAGTTGAACTCCGCTGAATTGAATTGAACTGAAATGATTTGAACTTAATGACCTAAACTGAACTGAATCAAACTTAATTAACTTATAAAAATTGAAATTAAGTCTAAAAAACATGGCCTAATTATGTACATACAATCAATTATAGAGTATTTACTAGATAAGGATACAAGACAAGTACGGAGTATATGTTGGATTTTGATATATTACTCGTATGTGATTTATATACATATACGTTTAACCTATTTCAGATCAAGAGAATATGTTTATAATATTTTATATCATTTGATTCATAATTTCTCAATATTTTATATAAGTTTTTTCATTTAAAAGATAATAATGATCGGTATGAACCTATATTAGTAGGTTTATGGTAAGGAAAAAATATGTCATTGTTGATATATAAATTGAACAATTGAAGTAAAAGTCTCGTACTTATTAGGGGTGTGTGCTGGGCGAGCTAGGGGCCGGCTGAGGGTCAGCAGACAGCAGCCCAGGCACGGCACGAGTGAGGGACCGGGCTGGGCCAGTTGTAGGTTGGTTTCATGCAGCCCTAGCTCAGCCCACTTAGCAGCGAGCCGAACTGGGCCCCTATGCTTTTTATTTTTTTTAATGGTGGACCGAGCCCGACCTATGAAGTGTGAGCACTAGTCCGGCCCGAGTGGAAGGATGGGTCATGTCGGGCTGGGCTTAGTGCTGGCCGAACTGCAAGAAGTCAACCCACAAAGCTAGATTAGTTAGGATTGGCCCGCTAGTCCGCTGCGTTTCACAGCTCTACTCGTACTGTAAGACTAAGTTATACTCGTACATGAAAACAAAAGTACATGTAGTAGATATGGTTAATTTGAAGTAGTGTACTGTACTATTTAGATGGTATGGTGTTTGTAATGATGCAAAGGGTGAGAGGGATGTGAAAATTCAAAAATGGGATCCTAGGTTTAATGTGGAGACTAGTGAAATGTATGTACACTAACCACAGACATGATTTTTACTCGACCTACATATATAACACATTAATATCAACAAAGGAATGTTGCAGTAATTAAAAACAAACACCACGACAAAAACCCTTTACTAGAATCCTTCTCAATTCACATTTCTTTATTGCATAATCTTCCAAAAACACAGATATATAAACATAAATAAACAAAGTTGCATAATTCCAAAACATCTAACATTATTTTCTAGCTTAGCCTATAAAATATAAAATGGATTTTAGCAAAGACCCTTAGCTTCTCTTTCGAATCATTCAGCAAATTTGTAGGACCCAACTCATGCATGTTTTGGAAGTATATATCATATGTCTAGCAGTTATTGTATGCGACCGCCGTATGTTGTAACGAATAAAAAGTGATCACTTTATAATAAACCGTGATCGTTTTATGTTAAATACTAACCACTTATAAAAATTTACTCTCCCATTTTTTTGTGTCAAAAATTGCTAACTTTGACTATCAATAAATTACGGTAAAAATTTAAAAGTATTAATTCATAAAATTAACAATATTTATATTTTGTATCAGAAAGTCTTTCACAAAATACTCCGTATTATTTTCAATGATAAGAAACTATATATACATATTGAAAATGTAGTCAAAAACTAAAAATACCATCTTGAAAAACCATATATATAAAAACAAATTAAATATAAAAAATAATTACTTTTTATTATAAAATAATCACTTTATACAATACATTGCTCATATACTATAATATGTGTATCGAACCAAATTTGTAGGACCAAAGCCATGCATGTCTTGGAAGTATATACTCCCTCCGATCCAGACATATGTAAACATAAGCAAAAAGTGGTTATTTAAGAAAATGTGGAAAAGTAAAGGGTAAAGTAGGAAATATTGATTGGGGCCACATGGGTTTAGATGGATTAAATAAGTAGTTGGTGAGTGGATGGTAAAGTTGTAAATAGGTAGTGGATGTAAGGGTAATTTAGTTATTTTTCATGCCAAATATGGTATGTTACCATTGGTATGGTTCATCCATCTTAGGTAAGTGTTACCATCTGTCTGGATCAGAGGGAGTACCTNTTATAGTAAGTGTTATATTTGGTGTGGTACGGAGGAGGGAGTATGATATGGCCCATGTAAATCCAACCAAATAAACTAAACATTATTGTGAATTTGTGATTGTTAGATGCCAATTAGAATGACGCACTTTCTGCCACTATTTTGCACTAATCAATGACGATTCACTTGTTACTGTTTTCCAGTTTCACCAGTTTTGTTATTTGTAGTTACCTAAAGCTCCAAAAAACTTTGACAAAACTATACTTTTTTTTGTTATATTTATAAACGAATTTTTATTTATCAAAAACCGTAATTTTAAGTATACAACAATCAATCATTCAATGGGTTTTGTCGAGTTCCGACTGTGGCACTAATAGCAATGGTAAAAGTTCCATACCACTCGATCTTTATCAATGGCACATGCATTATAAGTTATAAAACTTCTTATTTCTCCCCTAATAGTAAAAGTTCCTTAAAAATATGAATCTGGTTCATTACTTTTTTTTATTCAGCCTATAATTCTCCTTTTATTATAATACTCATCACATATATTAAAAAAATGAGAACATTAGGGTGAATAGGAGGGAGTATAAAAAATTCCTTATTTTGTCATTTTGTAAAGAACGGAAACAATCGCTTGATCTGAACTGCTAACTATCAAACACCTTTAACAAATTCTGCTAAGTAACAATATTCTAGTTAAACCTATCGATAATTATAATTTGCTTACACAACCTGGTTTTACCACACTCATCTGTTGTTTACCAAATAGGACTAAAATGTCATTATATTCAATAATTTTTATGTGTAAAATTGTAGATCTATACTACTATATGGGTATTATAACCTTTTTCTTTGTGCAAGTTACATACATATTTCAAATTTATATATTAAATTTATTCTGTCTCATAGTGCCAATTGCAAAATCTTGGGATTAGAGTTTATGATCCACCTCTTATGTTGCCTTATTTCCCAAATTTGTATTGTAGGGTAATGGCTTTAGGTGAAAGGTTAAGGCAGGCAAGCAAAAACATACGGAAAAGTCCTATTAAATTTGCACATAATTAGGCAAACATAAAGGGTATCAAGATGCTATTATTTTTGGACTGACATATAAGAAGGCACATGAAAGTTGGACGTATGTTAGTGCTATTCCAATTTAGCCAACCTAGACTAAGTCCTCAATCCTCATCATATTAGTAATTAGTGGGAGCTTATCTATTCAAGATTACAAATTAAAGGTATACATACACTATTCTACAAAGTAATTCTTATTTCAACCACCAAGCAAACAAATTTAGTGGAGGCATTTCCATGAATAAATTCCCCTTTCTTTTTACTTTCTATTGCATCTTATACTTAGAGGACTTATTTGATTTCGGAATTAAGCGCATTTTTAAATTATACTAAAGGAGAAAAGAGACAGATAAACATCTAGACAATAACAACTCGGATATTTTTTTTCAACTTTTTACAATGAAAATTTAGTCAATTAGGAGTTCTATTAGCGTATGATGACTCATACCTCCTTTTTATTATCCTATCTTTACCCCATAATAGAAGTTTTCAAGATGTTACTTCCTCCGTTTTTATATGATGTACCCATTTATTAAATATATGAGTGGAGTATTTTAATAAAATGGGTACATCATATGAGAATGGAGGAAGTACTATTTATGAAAATTTAGCGAATTTAGAATTCTTTTAGTGTCGTATACTCGTATGACTCAAATCCCTTATTATTATCTTGTCTCTATCCCATATTAGAAAGTATTAATATTGATTTATATTTAAACTCGATTATCAATATTTAATCACATCTTTATCGGCCACACTATCCTCAAACATCTCTAGGTTTTATGCATGGAAAAGATCAATATATAATTTTTTATTTTCAAATCCAAACCAACTTTTCTTAGGCTAACTATAATTTACTCTATATATATGTTGTTGGATTTTTTAAGAGATTAATTGAAGTGCACACTTTTTCCCATGTTGATCATGTACGTACTACCACAAAAAAAAAACACTTTAACTCATTCTTAGTAGTAACAAATTAATTTCTTCATAAAAGTGAAGTTCTTATCATAACTAAGACACTAATAACAACTCTTTATTAGCTTCTTAATCATAAATCTCACCATACCTAATTAATTAAACTCTAACCTCAAAAACATTATTCTAAACTAATTTAACTAATTAATATCCAACATACTCCGTACAACAAATAATCTACATTTGCTTTATTTTACGAGGGAAAAATAAAGTAAACATAAACTATCGAACGGTACGGATGAAGTATATAATAAACTCAATTAATTTCCATGACTTGATGATGATCTCTATGTTGTTGAACCCACTCGGAAAATGCCTTCAAAGTGTTCATATCAGCTCTATAGTGTTTTTGTGTAAACTCAAGCAACATAGGCCACGTAAAATCTGGATACACTCTTTGATTTTCTTCGTCCACGAGTTCACTTGGTGGTTTTACCACTTTATCCTTGCTTGGACATAGGAAAAATGCTAGTGATTTTCTTGGCTTTTCATTGTTTGTCACGGCTCTATGTAAACAACTCTTGTATCTTCCGTTCGATAATGCCTACATGATATATAATACGTACACAAGATTAGTATTACAACATTATAGAACATCATGACAAATCTAACATTTTTTGTTATTAAATCTGATCTAGTTTAGTCTTTTTCGTATTTATTGTCGAGGTTGGACTATCCCTGTTAACTCCTTGTACGGAAAGCGACTCGACTAAATATTTATATTTCAATGCAGAAACTACTTAGTCGATCCTTGTTAACTTATTATTAGTAGATGAGTAGCGGATATTTTTGTTCTAATATACTCCTTCTGTTCAAGTCAGTAGTTATCATTGTTTAAAATATGTCAGAAGAATTTCAAAAATTGATAATTATTGACTAAGACAGAGGGAGTAAATCGTTGTCTATTTACCTACCAACTTGCCGATGTGACATTTTTGTGTGCATGCAAGTTAAAAAATCCCATATACTCACTACTATGCAAAATAATGCAATAAATCAACAATAAAAATACGGTTGTACGTGTATGTACATGCATGGTACACATACCGTGAAAGTGTCACCAATGTTGACGACAAAGGCATTAAAATTAGGAGAAATTGGACGCCATTTATCATCCACAAATACTTGAAGACCACCAACTTGATCTTGATGTAGTATGGTTAACGAAGTCGGGTCACAATGAGGTCCGGTTCCGAGAGTTAGGTCCGGTCTCTGGCACGGTGGATAATAGTTGAGTCGCATCACGGACTCGTCGCCTTGAAAAAACTCCTTAAAATGTTGTCTCCCAACTCCTAGACTTAACCCAAGTAGCTCCATGATGCTTAGTGATAGTTGGCTCATTGCTTCACAATATTCTTGATAAACTTTTCTGTAAATAAACAAATATCACACGTGATATTAGTTTCATGATGTATAGTATATTGTACATTTTTTTGTCTTATATGTTCCCATATGGTTTGGAGAAGTTAAATATTATTTGTCCATATATAATGAAACTCGATCTCGGGATCGTTGGACTAAAACTTGTGTTTTAAGTAGCTGTTTTATCAGTATCGGTTTTTCATTTAAACTAATTAATGCGGTTATAAATTTTTATGGATCTGTTTTATAGAACGGTTTTACAGGAGACCAACTGATATATAAGCGGGGTGCGGGTGTGGACCCACTAAAAGAATTCTTGTAAAGTCAAAATTCAAGTGATATGTACTTTATAAGGAGCACTATTTTTTTTCTTGTACTATACTACTAAATGCTTACCCCAAATGATCAAAATTGTGACCCAAAGTGTTGATAAAGTATTCTTGGACAGTTTTTGTAGAAGATGAATTGTCATGAGTGGATGATTGGAAAGAAAGAGTCTCCTTCCAAGGGAGATTACAAGAGAATCGACCGGTGAAACTACTAGCATAGCCACAATGCTCTCCTAGTTTCCTTTGAGCCCTTTGCTTTTGAGCCAAGGGTTGCTCAAAGAACTCGTCCATCATTTTATGAGCATTTTTCACTAATTTATCATTAACACCATGATTAACAACAAGAAAAAATCCATGGTTAAGACAAGCTTTTCTAACAAGCTGGGACGCCTCCAGGGTTGCTTCAGGGTTACCTGACAGGAAACCCTGAAGGTCGAGGAGGGGAACAGGTAAATCTTCAACTTGAAAATTGGTCGATGGTTTGTCGTTGTCCGGCCATATAAACTCTTGTGGAACATTGGATTGGTTATCAAGAAAAGATGCATCAAAAACAAAAGGCTTGTTTTGATCATCTTTAGAGGCCATTTGGTTAACTTTTGGCAACATAATAGGAATGTTTCTCATGCAATCAATAGCCATTTTGCATTAAGTTTTGTCTTAAGTAAAAGATTATTCTTAAGAACAATGCGAATAAAGAGAAATAGCTTAAGGAAAAGATTAAAGTGTTTTGTGTTGGTGTTTGAAGGAGGATTGAAATGAAGAGTTAGTTTTGGAGGGGTTTTATAGCTATACAAATGTTGTGTAATTTACAATTAAGGGCTTCATAATTATGCATATTTGCAAATGAATAGGACATATAACATGGACAAAGTAGGGTAATGGCCCAAGTTTTTTTGTCGTGTAGGGAAATTGCCAGGGCAGCGTTTCCCAATAGAATTTGGCGTCTCTTTGAGAAAGAAAGAAAGAAAGAAAGATAATTGAAACTAATGTTGCCACTCTTTAATTCTTGATTATTTAACTTTATCTTTTTATTTAACTTTATACCGTTTTTTTTTCTTTTTAACATATTCGGTGACAAAGTTTTGAGACATTGAGATTCAATAAAGGATAAGTATATTGAGTCGGTTTTATATTTATTAGGAATACTTATATTCTCCACAACATCTCTAATATATGAGAAAATACATGAAGTAGTCCTATGAAGTACTAGTAGTATGAAATTGTGTTTGCAAATGATAATATATGTCTATGACTTTCTTCATACTAAATTTAATTTAAAAAGCTGACCTAAAAATATGCCAAAAAAATCGAAATATCGAACAAATAAGAAAATGTATCAATCCGAGTCGTGAACTTTGACATATGAATTAAAATTACTTGGTAAAATCTAAGTCATTTATCCCTATACTCGTATAATATACAAAATATTCCCTATATGTCGAAATATAAGCGTTAATTTGGTGAAATGTATACGAGAAAACAATTTTTTTTTTTCACGATTCTAAAGATATTATTTTCATATATTTTTCACAAAGTAGTTTCTTATAAGATTAAAATTAAAGGACTTGACTCAAAAAGTGAAATGATACATATATTATGCCATGGAGCCACTATTATAAATCATATAGAGTCCCAAAATATAAAATGATACGAGCAGAACTAAATAGCCAGTGATGAATCCATTAATTAAATTTAAAATTATCAATCATATCACCTATCATCATATTTTGTGTTTTGTTAGGTAGTAGTTATTGTATAAGATGGTCTTACACTATGAGACAATCTCATTATGTAAAAAGATAATTCATTTATTAGCATTAAATGAACAACTTTTTTACAAAAAAAGGGCTCTCTTATAATATGATACGGTCTTATAAACTTATACTATAATTTGTATTTTTTTTTTCTTTTTTTGTGTTAAATCATATCACCATTTTAATTACTAGTGCTATGTGTCAGACCTACATAGAATTTTATTCGAACGATATCTAAGCTTTCAATGGACCGCCTTGAACTAAGGGCTTTTGTTGTCAGCAAATTTCAAGGCCCTGCAAAAAATTAATTTTAGACAGTAAATAAGTTTGTGTTGTAGTCAGCACCTATTTATCCAAGCACAATTTTTTATTTAAGATCGTCTTGACCTATTTAAATAACATATAAAAACAAAAAAATTAATGTGAGACATTTGAAGTTAAAACACTCTTAACTAAGACTAATTGTTATTTAAGTTGGGTCGACAATATTTCTAGCTAGCTATTTCAAAATTAAACTAGTTTTGTATTCCGTGAAATTCAGAGGAACTTCAATGTTTATCTTATAATATTTTTTAGCGATTTGATTCTATGAGAATATAGTCCGATCAACTTGGTTCACGTCTTTTAGGTTTTGAGGGTTGTATGAAGTTAATTAGTCTTTTGTAAAACGACTTTACGTAAAATTAAAATTAAAGTGGTATATTCCTGATAAATCCATGGAGATGTAACAGATTAGAGAGAGAAAGTTTATAGTAAGAGAAAGTTTGTTATAGTGAGAGAAAGTTTGTTGTATTAAAGTGAAAAAAATGTATGTAAAAGTGGTTACATGTACAAGGGAATAGTCTATTTATAGTAGCTAACTAACTCTAGTTAACTTATCTAACTAACTAAATATCTTACACACACACACACCCCCATCCCTTTCAAGTAGGACTTGGAGGTTGCGATACAAGGCCTAACTTGGCAACTAAAAATGAATGTTGTTGTTCACCAAGAGGCTTCGTCATGACATCTGCCAATTGTGCTTGACTGAAAACATGCTTGGTAGAGATCAAGCCTTCTTCAATTCGTACTTTGATGTAATGGCAATCAAGTTTGAGGTGTTTAGTCCTTTCGTGGAAGACAGGGTTTGCAGCTATATGTTGAGCTGTCTTGTTATCGCAGTGTAATGTGATTGGCAATGGGATTTATAAATCAAAATCTCTTAGTAGTCCTTCCAACCATACCAATTCTGCAGCAGTGTGACTCATACTACGATATTCTGCTTCTGCATAAGACTTACTCACCGTGTTTTGTTTTTTAGTCTTCCAGGATATGAGAGAGTCACCAAGGAAGACACAAAATCCTGTTAAAGATCTTCAAGTGAAGGCACAAATGCCCCAATCAGCATCACAATAACTGGATAAATGGCTAGAACTAGAAGAAGGATAAAACAGGCAAGTATTGATTGTTTGCTTGAGATATCTCACAAGATGAAGTGATGCCTACATATAAGGAAGTCGTGGATAACTCAGGAACTGACTCAATTGTTGCACAGAGTAGGAGATGTCAGGGCGTGAAAGATTAAGATATAGGAGTCTCCCTACAAGTCTCCTGTATATTTCTGGATTTAATAAAGGGTCACCTTCTTCTGCGGAAAGCTTCAGACCCTTGGGCAAGGGAAAGGATGCCCCTTTGCAGTTCCTCCATGTGGGTATCTTTTAAGATATCCACTATATATTTCCGTTGATTGAGAGTAATGCCTTGAGCTGATCTTGCAACTTCTGTACCAATAAAGTATCTAAGCTGTCCTAAATCTTTGATAGTAAATGGTTTGTCAAGCAAGGACTTCAACTGAGTTATATACTGTTCATTATTCCCTGCCACCAGTAAATCATCCACATATACCAAAATAGCAGTGAAATCAGTAGGACTAGTGTGGCGTATAAAGAGGGAATAATCTTGTTTGCTATGTGTATACCCCTGATTCTTTAAAAACTTTGTGAGCTCAAAGTTCCATTGACGCGAGGCTTGCTTAAAACCATACAATGATCTTTTTAAGAGACAAACATCACCGGGTTTAGCCTTTGTATAGCCTTCAAGGACCTGCATATAGACTTCTTCATCCAAAAACACATGAAGGAATGTATTGTTTATGTCCATTTGGTGCAATTTCCATCCTTTAGCAGCTGCTATAGCAATTAATGTACGCACACTAGTGAATTTAGAAACAGGACTAAAGTTGTGTTTGAAATCTTTCCCTTGTATTTGGTTGTATCCCTTGGCTACTAGGCGAGCCTTATACCTCTCAACACTCCCATCAAGCTTAAACTTAATCTTGTAAACCCATTTGACACCAATGGCCTTATGTTCTTGGGGTAGCATTGTCAATTC
Organism: Silene latifolia subsp. alba; assembly: GCA_001412135.1. NCBI lineage: Eukaryota > Viridiplantae > Streptophyta > Magnoliopsida > Caryophyllales > Caryophyllaceae > Silene > Silene latifolia. Next base: position 17,014 of record LHUT01002602.1, read on the forward strand.
CCATGTCTGATTGGATTCCAAGGCTGATATTTCCTATTCCATGGCCTTTATCCAATGTGGGTTAGTCACAACCTGAGCATAGGAACTCGGTTCATGAAGATCAAGTACATTCTCCAAGGAGTGAATGTATCAGGACTGTAGTTGGAGGAATACATGTGTTGCAAGGCTAAAAATCCTAGGGAAGAAGCACTAGATGAGGTGCTAGAAGATGCCCTAGAAGAACTAGGGGATGCTGCAGCAGAGGCAGTGGCATCAGAAACAGCAGGAGATGCTGTGGTGGTGGGAACAGTAGTATGCAGAAGGAAAGGACGCAAACCCTTGCAATCAAAGTTCTTCAATCTTTGTTGAAGCTTGTCGTGGCCTGGAGGACTTTCTAAAATGGGGTTCTGGCTGACTGGTTGTCAAAGGAGAAATATGTGTATTATTGATTGGGGAGCTGTGGTCAGGTGAGTTATTTACACTACAAAGAAAAGGTTCCATAGCGACGAATTAATCCGTCGCATAGTATTTGCGACGAAATTAGCCCGTCGCGTAAAATCGTCGCAAAATAAAACTTTGCGACGGAAATT
>LHUT01002606.1:0-17586 GCA_001412135.1 Silene latifolia subsp. alba
TAATTAGATAATAATTAAATTTTCTAATATCCCTATCTAAAAAACCGCGTATGCACGGGATTTATACTAGTGTTACTTGTTTAAATAAAAACAAGTCTTTTCCTAATATGTGTACATTTTCTTTTTGTCTTATCTATAAAAGTGATAGTTATTTGACTCATCGTAAACTTAAGACGTTTTAAATGAGAATTTGTGTAATTATAGAACTCATGCACTCACTTTGTTATGCATGGCTAGTTATTGATAGGCTACGAGGCTATCTATTAGCCTACTAGCACAATAAGGGAGTTGAGACTACAAAGTTGCAATTTATAAACATGCAATTAAGTTTCCTACTAGAATTAGTAGGAAATCAAATGAGATTGTCGACTTAACAAGTCCAAAAGAATTATCTTAATTATGCATTTATGCTCACTTCACAATAAGATATGTACTTCATTGATGTGTGAAGCTATTTATGTCCTCTTTTGGAAGTTTACCATGAGCCGCATCTAGTCCTAAGAAATGGGTCATTCGTGTTGGATCAATAATTATCAGGTCATTTTAAATCGGGTCATTTCGGACAAGGTCAAGTTCGTATCACACTTTTCGGGTCACTCTGAAATCTTGGATCATCAACCTTATATATTAAGTCATCAAATCATTTGGGTTGGGCCGAGTCAATTTGATTGCCAGGTTTACGCGTACGATAGTCAGAAATCAAAGGAGATTATTGACTTAACAAATCCATAAGAATTATCTTAATTATGATCATTTGACAATAAGATAAGTAATTCAATGATTTTTGAAGTTATTAATTGTTGGAATAATCTAAAATTCACATGTTAGTGTTCCATATTGTTGGAGAAAAACGAAAGATTGTACTCCGTATATTTTATAACCAAGGGAGTTACTCATCCTATTGACAATTGGTTTTAGGATGGAACCTCCCTGTGTTTGACGAGTGGTTCGTCTCTCCTCCGTTTGGGTGTGCTGTGGGCTGACTGTTTGCATGTTCTAACATGGTATCAGAGCCCAATGTTTCATCTAACTTCCGAATTTAAAACTAGGCCCGAATTATGCTACCGATAGAGAGTCTTTTTAAGGATTCATTATTAATTCCTACTCTGGTGAGCTCCCAAGGTTCTGCCTTAGGTTTCGATGGGACCGGCCAGGATCGGTCAATTCAAGCTCAACTCGGCCTGGACTAGCCCAATGGGGGTTGAGGCGGGCAGGGGCGGGTCAGGCAAGATTTCCTAGACACGGCCCGTGGTAGGGGTTGGGCCGGGTCGGAGCTGGCATGCACACGGGTCATATGGGTGGGCCAAGAGTTAAAGGTGGGCTGGGTCGGCCCTTAGCTTTGACCAGCCCTAGGAGAACATACTTCTTAAGTTATTGGTCAACTACAGAAACACATGGGCTCTTAACTACTTTAAGTGAGCAAGCCCAAATAGTAAAAATTCGATTTACCAAACCCCGCTTTCATTGGGCTAGTCCACTCGATTGATACCTACCTGCCTTTATTTGTTTTGTTCTATTCAACACTTTTCTTGGGACAAGAATATTACACATGCAATATTTACTCTCTTAGTACATATAACTATTTATAAAATAAACACAATTTTTTGTTTAAAATGGAAGTATATATCGTTCTTAAACTTACAAAGTTCGACTATTATAAATAAAGATAAAAGCAAAATATCAAGATATTAACAAAAAACTTGTCCTATTTATGCAAGTGAGATGCTATTAATTAGTCAATTTTAATATTAAAACGATTTATACCCGTCTTAGAAGAGACAAATTGATAAATAAATAATTAACATAACATAACAAATTAGCTGTACAATTCAAATAGCAAGGGTAGTTTTAAGTTATTGCAAATTAGGTCTATGACTCTATGAGTCGATATAAATTAGATACAAAAGTCTAATTATGATTAGTCCGGTTTAATATAGGCTCGATTGCTTTCGTTTATCATTTTCTTATACAAAAAACTAATAAGAATTAATTTACAGTGAAAATAAGCCGAATACATACGTTTTATAATGACCGGTGTCACGATATATCGTTCATACAAAACTAACTGTTATAATAATTACGAGAAAAACTTAACTAGTAAAAAATTCGAAACCGATTAAAACATGAAATCCATCACTTTAATTTAAAAATAAATCATCACCAAATGCATCATTTCTGACATCATAACATCATATCATCCACCAATCTATGCAAATTCATTAATGTAGTAAATTAGTAATGTAGATGCAACAATCCTCCTTCAATATCAATCTTTAATTAAGTCCTATAAATATATATGTACATATGTCAAAATAGAACTCCTAAGCTAGGGCTAGAATAACATAGGATGTTAGTCACATGCTAATGCTATACAATTAAAACAAACAACATTTTTACTATTTACATGCCATATGTCATTATTTCAAATCTTCATGTTCACACTTCACACTTATAACTTTAATTGTTTCACACGTAAATTCTCACTTCAGATGGATGGTATCCGTCTGAAATTAAAACGAATAAAACGTGACCAATTTACGATAAAATATGAACAATTTTTGATAAAAAGTTAGTACCCGTTTGTTGTTAGGCTCTGTTGTTTGAGATTTATTTCAGTTTTTATAAGTTCAGTTCAGTTCAGGTTCATTACGTTTGGTCCAGTTCATTTCTGATTAGTTCAGTTTAATTTAGTTCAACATTATTACAATTATGATTTCAGTTCAGTTCATATTAGTTCAATTCATATCAGTTTAATTCAGTTTATTATTCTCGTCTTAAATTAAAACAGTCTTAAGGAAAACCGACAAATTCTCTTAATTTGAAGTTACTTAGTTTACTTAGTTCAGTTTAACATACCCATCAGTAACTCATTTATAGACAAAAAATGACTAGAAATTAAACTACTTCACGCTTTTACTAATAATCATATTTTCATACATATTCTTCATTTCACTTTCTATCCATCACATCTCATTATAATCCAACTCTTCACTTTATTCTTGCCTATTTATGGAAACTTTTTTAATTACCAAGTGTGAATTCTGTATCATCATGTTTAGTGTCATATTCCTATTGTTTCTTGCATATAGCCTAGTTTCGTCTTCTTATTTGACTTTACACGGTCTTTAAAACGGCAATAACGTTGTATAATACAACATGTTAACATGATTATTATTGTTAATTATTGTTATTAAATAAGTTGCATGATATGGGTGATGAGATCATCATTTTACGAGTACAACGATTTTATCTGAATTTTTGATTAATTACTTACGGAAAAATATGAACTTAGCTTGTGAGTTATCTTTTTCAATTTAGACATTTGAGAAATATTTTAATATTATGCAAAAAATTTAAAATATTTCTTGATACATATCAGCGGCGGAATTAGGGAAGGGGCTAGCAAGAGTGCTCGTCCACTACTTGTTTGCTTCTGTTGAAAATTTCCAGCCCACTAATCGTGAATCCTGACTCCGTTACTGGTATATGGTTGTAATGCATAGTTATAAAGTTTTGACTTATAAAAAAGCCAAAAGAGAAGCTTAATTTGGGAAAAAGTTACGTGTACTTAGCTAGCCTACGAAGCAAATCGTCATCAACTAGAGAGAAATAGACACTACACACAAGATAATTCCAAAACCAATTGCTCGTAATTATACTAGTCTACGTGCTTATACATAAACTCATTTTATACGTACTCGTATGTATTTGAAGTTCTAAAACAACATAATTTCTCATGTTATACGTATTTGCATGTATGTAAAGTCCTAAAACAACATACAGTATTACGGAGTATTAAGCTCTGTTCTGTTATGCTGAACAAAACTGAATTGAGTTGATCTGAACTGAATTAAACTGAAGTTATCTAAATGGAGTTAAACTGAACTGACATTTGCCGAGATAAATAGAGCTGAAATAAGCAGAATTGAACTGAAGTGAGCTGAATAAACAGAGCCTCAGTACTGAGTATATCCTAACTCAAATGTTCAATGGTTTTTGAAAGCTATTAATTTAGCAAATATCGTGAATGATGAAGCTCGTGCTCAAACTACCGTATTCCACCAGCATGTATCTAATATTCGACATTGGCATCTTTTTGTAGTAGCCCTAATTTCATCTAAATGGTCATTAATTCTGTTTCATAAAAGATGTAACAGTGACGACTTTAAAAGTTCTAACATTATGTATTTGCATCTTTTTGTTACCGTAAAAATCAACAACTAAGATGCATCGTTAGAATTGTATAACAAACTTAATCTTTTGTATCATGATAGTATATCAAATTGACTATGTCACTTCTTTTACGGGACAAACAATATAATCTACGTATAAATGTACTATAATGTCATCCTTAGGAGTTGATTTAGAGTCATCATCCAAGTGTAATCACAAGAAAATATTGTACTTTGCACTTTTTAACTTATCACTCGATAATATACTCCATTATTAGTCTCATTCATTTGCTTACCTTCGATATTATTTGTCAGTCGTGTTTTAATAAAAGGTGAACAAATGACTAGAATAGAGAGATTACTGAGTATATAATCGACTTATCATCCAAGTATAATTACGAGAAAATGTTGTACTTTGCTCTTTTCAACTTATTACTCCTAACATATTCCATCCGTCTCAATGTCTTATCCATTTATCAGATGTATTTTAATTAAAATTAAACAAACGACTAATACGGAGAAAGTATATAATCGACGTATTATTATTATTATTATTATTATACCTTTCCTATAAATAACAACCTAGTTAGCTATAGTCCATTTTGCATGGACCATGACCTAGTATAATGAAAGTTAACCAACTCAAAAAACTATATGCTTAATTAAAAATGCAACTTAGAGTTGCATGATAAAAATAATAAAGGCTATATATAAGTTCACAACCAACTCCCTAATTTCATACTCTTTACATAATTTACTTTAATTTAATTTCTACTTTTTTTTGTGTTTTATAATTATCTTCCTCAACTTCTTCCTTTTTATGCCTATAATTATAATAAGAAAACCCACCCAAAAAATCACACTTGCTTAAATTATGAACATGGAAATGGAGAAGTACCATGAGATCCTAGAAACCTCAAGCAAAGTGATCAACGAGCTTAGTGACTCAACAATGGCAAAAATCGACGAAGAAGATAACACCGGTGTTGGACGAACATATGAGTGTAGCTATTGCAAGAGAGGGTTCACTAATGCTCAAGCCCTAGGAGGCCATATGAACATCCATAGGAAAGACAAAGCCAAAGCCAAACAACAACAACAAAATTATTACTCTTCTTCATCATTACCTAAAATTCCATACAATAATAATTATAATAATAATAATAATAATAATATAAATATTAATGAAGGATTATCATGCTACCCTAATCCTAATTTCTCTCAACAAATGAGTTATTATGGTCCAAATAATTTATATTATCAATCATATAATAGTAATAATTATAATAATAATAATTATACTTACCCTTTTGTTAATACCATGTCAACACAAACTTCATTTAATTATGGTAATACTCGAGATTTTTCGAGTGGAAGAAGTCGGTTGTTTGGAAGGTATGATGAGCATTTGGGGACGGATTTGAGTTTAAGGACGAATTCATCGTCGATTGTTAACCATTTTCATCAAGGTGAAGAGAACAAGAATCATGAAGATAAGTATGGTTCAATTGATTTGGAGCTAAGGCTAGGGTATGATCCATGATTTATTTTCATATGTTAATAATTTTATAATTAATAATGTTTCCTAGGTATATGTAAGGAGATTAATTATATGGTGTGTTGATAGATGCCATATTATTAGGGTTTTAGTTTCGAATTTTATAATTTATGGTTTCGCAACCTTATTTATGATGCATAGGTAGTTTTATATACTCGGTGATGCTAACTCATTTTTCTTAATTTAAGTCGATTAGCGAGGGTTGAATTTGATAATTTAAGGTTTTGTAACCTTGTTTATGATGCATAGGTAGTTTATATACTCGGTGATGCTTACTCATTTTTCTTAATTTAAGTTGATTAATGCGGTTTAAATCGTCAAATTAATTAAATTGTTAATCAAGATCACATCTTTCTTGTTGCTTTGATTGAATCATGTATTTTGCATTTTTATCTAATTATATAGAAGTAACGTCTTGTATTAACATATTGTCCATATGTGTGATCGATCAATATTCGTTGAGATGTGATTTTTTTTTTTTTTGAGATAGAATCTGTAAAGGTTCGGTTTGGGGATATTTGATGTGAGCATTATTTACGCACATTTAGTCCACTAATTGAGCCTATTTTGCATACTATTATAACATTCTATGGCCATTTTATCCGTCAAAACCTTCCTATTTGCTTTTCTATCGCATTTCATATGTTTTGTAGAAAAGGAGATAATAAGGCGGAAATTCCCGTCTTTCGTGCATATTTGGAAGCTTATTGATGATATTAGATGAACTAGTATGAAGAGGAGGCAAGAATGATGACCAATGACGTAAGAATAAAGATTATAGATCGGAAGAGCACACNTTTTTTTTTTTTTTTGATAAATTGAGATGAGAATTTTATTTAATAGAGATTAAGGACATTCTTGATTTCCTTAAATTGTCAAAAATATATGATTAAAAAAAATCTAATTGATTTGGGATGCTTTGCAATTGTATAAGGTCATAAGAGTCATTTTTGAGATATAAGGGGCTATACTTGCATATTTTTTACTTACTTTAATAGAACGATCACGTAATATAAAAGTTAAAACTTATTTTCACTCAAACTAAACACTTTCTAAGTTCCAATAAATGTTCATAGGTAACTTGTATAATGATAATTTAAATTAAATCTTTGATGACCCATTTTACCGTGTAATTTTTGTTTCTGACGATTTCTTATGTAAGATGGTCGAATTGGTAAGATCAATCCATAAATACTTATTAATTTCAATTAGAAAATACTCTGAATATGATTATGAATAAATTTTTCAATTTATTAATTTTGCCATGAATATAAAAATAACAATTAAATTTAAAATAAAATTTAAATGTTAAAACTTTTTTGCTCCCCTTCTTTTAAGCCCTTCATAGGCTGAAGTTCGGCCCATTTCATTCATGAAGCCCAAGGCGTAAGCAGCATTACCGTCCTTGTGCAATTTGTGTTGTACGGCCCAAATAGAACAATTGCCTATTGGGCTTAATGTCTGGATTTTCCGTTACACTAATTCTCATATGAGACGGTTTTTTCAACAACGTTAATGCGAGACCTCTCAAATAGTAAATGTGTAGATAATATTTAATGTTTCTTGTTTTTTATTCTCTTATTATTATAGATTTCACTATTCAGTGTATTACCACAAAAACTTCAGAGAGACGGTCTTAACACTAAATTAGTGTGAGACAATCTCTCACGATACTTACTCCCTCGTTTTTACTACTCGTCTTAACGTCACCCCCCAAGGTCCCCAACCGCCCAACCGGTGTGACCGGTCTCGATATCATAATAATTCAACTAGATTAAGGAAGTGTAAATCATGTAATAAAAATACAGAACATGCAGATTTGATTACCACAAATTCCCACTATTTTACTATTTAAATAATTTGTAATGCCCAGAACATGGAATTTAATTGTACTTAAAAAGTTGCACGTTCTTGCCTTTAAGATCGACTAATCTCTGTAAAAACACACTAACGAGTATTTAATTTTGTGCAGCGCATCTTTCTTTAGACGGCTGTTTCTCGAATAAGACGGGCAATATGTTGTCATTTTACAATAAAATGTTAGTTATATTCTGATAACATGTTACCATTATTTTTCAGGTAAAAAGTGACATCTCTAGTCATAATATTTTGTGGATTAAATGGTTATATTTTCTTAAAAAATGGCAACATTTTATACGGCTTATTTCAGACGAGAAAACAGCCCGTCTGAAATAAGAATTTGCGAGTTTTGTGTTGTATTATCCAAAAGAGAACTTTTTCGACGGAGGAATTTATCGAACTAAAATGTTCAACATACAATAAAAACACGTTTGAAATGCCTAAAAAACTCTCGATTATGGTGTAATAGTGGTTGGACAGGGGGCTCGCTCTCGCTGGCGTTTGAAAATTTTGAAATTTTTAGTTAAAAAATTTTGAATTTTTTCGAGGCCCCCCTTTACAATTACCCTTTCGCCCCCGCCGACCTCAAATCCTGGCTCCGCCACTGCATATACCACAGTCGACAGATTTCATTAAGTACATTACAAGTCAGAAGAAGACATGCTGACAGCATATGGAGCAAGTTGAACTGCATCAACAAAACCACTAATAAAAAACTAATCAAGTTACTAACCACAAGAATGTTCAATAGAAAATTCTATTTATAGAAAGTTGAGCAACAAAACAATACTTAGGTTCCAATCCCGTCATCATGAATGTAGATGTCGACTAGTTTAGTTGGTACAGTCACAAGACGTGAATGTTCCAATCCTGTCGGCATAAAATTTCCCTGCCTGGCTTCTTTTACACTGAAGTAATGGAAACAGGCCAAAAGCTTGCTTTTAACAGACGCCGCATTTTGGGATTAAGGCTCTGATGATGTTGTTGTTGATGTGCGCACACCGATAAATGGAGACATTTGGGATAAATGTAAGAAAAAAATTATTTATCATGTACAAGAACATTTTCCAGAAGAAAAGAATGCTTCCTCAGTAATGACACAGATATTTGTACTTCAGAAGTCAAAAAATATAATAGGTCATGAGCTGAAACATGCTTAGTATACCTATCAATTGAGGTAAGAATTCTGGCACTGCAATTGCCATTCCATCCAATCGCCAAAGTCGAAACTACTAGCACAGTCCAATAAAGCATTCTGCTGTTGTTCGTAACGACAGATAAAATTTAGACCAACAAGAAGCTGACACATGGCTGATTCTGTCTTCACCCTATCGGCAAAATAAAGAGTTTGGAGAAGAAGAACGTTGGTTCTCGTAACCATTTGTTGTTGTTCAACGTTGCGTTCACTTTGCCATCTGATCATGTTATGTGCCAGAGGAGCTAACCACTTTAGAATCCCATCAAGGTTCTCTTTCCAATCATGAGCTAATGCACCGTCGTATATTGCAAAGTTGTTGCAGTGTGACTTGAGACTGATACGCAACGTCTTCCTTAAGCTATTAGGTAACATTTGGTATAAATCATCTCGAGCTTCCTCGCCCACCAAATGTGGGTAGCAAAGAAACTTCTCTATTACTATAATGACGTTTGCATAATGAAGTGCGAGAGCAGATCCTCCGACAGTAGATGGAGTAGCGTGAGTTGCCAGCCGACTTTTAGTACCAAAACGTGAGGTGTTGTCGATTTGGGAGCTCTTCAAGCCATTTGGCAAGCTAAAACTTCCCGAGACACAACTCTTCTGATCACTGAAACTAGAGCAGTCGTTTTCCTCGTCAATTTTTGAAGCTGAACTACTAAAAGTAAGGCACTCCTTAAAGATCCTCCCCGGACTAAGCGCACAAGGTAAAACAAAGTCGATTTCTTCTTTTTGAAGACCGAATTGAGTCCTTAAATTCGGGGATCTCTTTTCCGTTCTCTCATTAGGCAATGATTTTAATCGATTTAGTGGCCTTACAGATGACATATGCTCAACCTTCCCATTACTCTTATAACTTTTCGCCTTCACTAAACCACCGGGATAATCCTCTTCAACTAAGATACGAGAAACTGCAACAACACTCCTACTACAACTCCGTTTCAAACACATACCAGCATTGCCAAAGACAAGACATATCCTAGCATAAAGCGTGCAAACCGTCCTAGCCAACAACTCAACAACCTTATCATATCCCTGATTCCACAACGAAACATCCTTCAAATGCTTCACATCCTGCCTATGCCACACCACCTTCTGCTCAAACGCGTGTCGACTCTCAACATTCGAATTCAAAGGGAACTTCTTTGTAGCCTGTTCTAACTCATTCAACACCTCCAATTCACTATACAAATTCGACGTAGAACCAACATACCTCTCCATCTTCCTAATCATACCCTCCATATCCTTAACCAAAAACCCTAATTCCTTCACCTCAATCTTCCCACTAATTATATCACCATAAACATGCTCAAACCCTTGTAACGCCGCGGTATTACATTTCTTCCCTAACCTAGAAACAACCTCAGCAATCCTATTCAAATCATCTAATCTTTCACCATAAGCAAGCTCTATAAGGTAAGATTCATCACAAGATACCAACTTTTTTACCCCTTCTAACTTAATTATCTCATTAACAAGCCTAGAAATTTGTTCATCACAAATGGATTTATGTAAATGCACCAATTTTGACATAACATTTGCTACCTCAAATGACAAAATACCAATACATTTTTTCACATTTTTGGAAGATGGGTAATTTTTTTTACTACTTTTTTGGTGTAAAATTAATGAATTCTTGAGATTATTACTTACTTGATTTCCCATTTTAATTAACCAAGGCTCAACAACCATTTCTTAGCTAATTCAAACTCAAAAAAGTTCAATCTTTTTCACAAAGATCATAACTTTATACCAATTTAATGATAAATAAGTGAAACAATAACAATTAAACCATGAAATAAGTTGAATTCTTGAGATTATTATCCTTCAAACACCAAAAAAATTCAATTTTTTTCACAAAGATCATGAATTTATACCAAATTAATGAGAATTAAGTGTAAAAACAACAATTAAACCATTAAATTAGATAAATTCAGGTAAAAAAGAGAGTTACCCAGATGAAATTATTCCTATTAAACTCAAAAAAATTCAAGTTTTTTCACAAAGATCATAACTTTAAACCAAATTAATGACAATTAAATGATAAAACAACAATTAAACCATGAAAAAGATGAATTAAGTTAAAAAGATGGAATTATTCCTCTTCAAACTCAAAAAATTCAAATTTTTTCACAAAGATCATAAATTCATACCAAATTAATGAGAATTAAGTGAAAAAACAACAATTAAACTATGAAATAAGATGAATTAAGTTAAAAAGAGAGGTACCCAGATGAAATTATTGAGGAATTATTCTTTTAGGCAATAGGTCGAACACTTCATCGACAACCCACATGACATGAGATAATAGCAATGAAAGCTATTATTAATGGAGGAAAGATAGAAAATTGAGAGTAATTTTTTGATAATGGAGGGATTGCTTTGAACTTTTGATGCAGTTTGTTGGTAGTGTAGTTAAGGTGAAACTCAAATAATGATGTTTAAATAGGCACTTTAATGGGCATTATGGAGTGTATTATGGAATGGAGTGGGGGCAAAAGGGACTATAATGAAATAATGTCATCAAGTGGCGGAGTCGGAATTTATCGTATTTGAGAATAAATTATTTTATATGGAATAGGTAGATTAGAGAAAAAACCGAAATTTAAATTAAAAAATTCGCCATTTTTTGTATTGTTTGGGCGAAATCAACCTTGTTATACCCTCTAGCTCCATCAGTATTCAATATGTTATCGAGTTATACCGTGTTTTGAAATCACATTTTCAAATGAATTTTAAACCTTTTATTTACGTATAGTTTTTAGTTTGTGAGGTGGTCTTGAATCTCAGTATAACTCGATAATTTAGTCTATAACTTTTCTCAGTAATATTTTTAGTTTTCGACTAATAGAAATGATTTCTTTAGTTATTAAGTTAAAAAAAATGCTCTTATTAATGTTTAGAGTTGACTTTTTTTTTTTTTTAATAAAAAGGGAATTATGTCAATTGTCTTTAATTTTGGTTTTTTTAGTAAAAAAATTAGGTAAGCAAATTGGAGGTGGAGCGTAAATGGAGTTGGGAGGTCAACGTAGGGTTCTTAATTGTCAACTACAATTATCATAAGCATTTGTTTGTTCTAAATTATGAATCATAAATTATTTAAATTAACATGAACTATTTCAACTTCCTCACTTTGAATTTTGAATAGTACAAAATTTATTTTGTACTTCACTCACTTAAATTGTCTTTATTTGATTATCACGGAATAGAGAGTGAGAATTTATTAAGACTTTATATATTGTATTCTTTCATCGGTGTAGAATGTAATAGATAACAATTCACCGGAACGGATGGAGTATTAATTATAAGCTTCAGAGTAAAATGGTCTCGAGTATTACATATGGGGCAATAGAACATTTATGTAATATAAACAATTAATTATTCAAATAAAAGAAATTTATAAATTTAAGCTAAACTACTCGTAACTAATACCTACCACCAATGAAATGAAATGAAGGGTGGATAAATAAACAAGAAATTAAAAAGGTGATTTCTTTAAAAAGCTAAAGTAATTAGTGGAGTAGGTGAATCTAATTCTCAAAATCTTATTCAAAAATTATAATACATGCATGAGACTTGACTTAAGTGAGCCACAAAACAAAAAGATGGAATTAAAATTGAACGATGACGTATTTACGTAAACCTCATCGACTCATAAACGACCAAACGTAGAATGTTTTAATGTTTGATATGGATTAGCAGCCAAAGATTAGAAAAATTATGATAAACCTTCCTACTTTGATTTGCCTAATAATTTTGGCCTTATATACTTTATACTTTGTCAATTTCTTACACGTAGCTCCGTTTTTTTGGATTTAACTTTATTTTAGTTCAGCTTCGTTTAGTTCAGTTCCGTTTAGGTCATATTCATTCAGTTGAGTTCTTTCCAACCGAAAAGAACAAGGGCTTACGGAGTACCACCGTCATAACAAGTTTCAATAGTAAGTCTCTTTTGAACTGAATGAATATGAACTGAATGGAACTGAACTAAATAAAGCTGAACTAAAATAAAATAAAATCCATCCCCGCGACGAATGTCACTTTTGAAACCCATCACCGCCCCACGACCCATCAAATCCTTACCCACATCCGCCCCACTGACATCCCTAGGCAGGACCACCACATGATAAAGTTAAACACAAATATGTTATCTACCCTCTTCCGATCACTCCAATTCAATATATCCTTAAAATATATATGAGCAAATTTTTTGAAAATGTAGTGAAATGACTTCAACAATCTAGAATAATTTTATTTCAAATTACCAACATATCATTAAACTTAGATAAATATAAATGGTTACAATTCAACTTCTTACTTGTAAAACCGTCTCATAGACTTGTAATCCGACACTTGGAATAATCTCATAACTTGAAATATTCAAGCCCATTTTGATCAACAGGCCTAGAGAAGAAATGTGTATAGAACTCTTCAAGAGTAAAGTCCTCATAAATGGGCTGATTTTCTTCAGATAATAGTTCCTTAATGGGCCCATACTTTTCTGGAGATGAAAACAAGCCTTTGAAAAATAATGCAATGGAAACCCTTGGTCCAATAGTTTGGGCAATCACTCTATGGCTCACACTTTTAAGCTTGTCATTGGAAATAATCTGTACAAATTAACATTTGCATTAGTAAATCATTAGTTTACATTTTTCCGTCTCATTCATCTGTTTATTTTTAACTAAAATCCCTCAAAAAGAATAATAAGGTAAATAAATGACTGAAACAGATGGGGTAAGTTGATTTGTAATTGTGACACGCCATAATCTTAAGATAAAACTGTGTTTTTTTCAATTAGTGATGGAGCTAGAATTTGAATTTAGCCCTAGTGGAAAAAAATGAGGGGTGAATTGGTAACGATAGTATAAGGTACTCTCAAAAGAATTAACTAAAAATTTCGAAAATCTCATCCGCCAGGGGAGACCCATGCCAGCCCCCTGGCTCTACCAGTTAAAAACCGTGTTACACTAGTTCATAATCTTGATTTATAGCGGGGTGTGGAAAAAAACCTGGAGTAAGTCACCGATGTTAACAATCAAGGCACCGGGATGAGGTGTAACATTAACCCATTGATCGTCATGAAGAACTTGGAGGCCACCGATGTGATCTTGCAAAAGTAGGGTGATGATTGAGGCATCGGTGTGTTTGCTTGTTCCTAAGGTTAACTCCGGCTCAGGACATGAAGGGTAGTAATGGCATGCAAAGTTCCATGCTTGGTTACTTTTTAAGTTTGAAAGATAGTCTTGTTTTAGTCCAAGAGCTAGTGATAGTAACTCTAGTATGAGGTCTCCTAGCTTTATGGTATGCTTGAGGTACTCCAATATTGATTCCCTTGTAATGTAACAAAATATTAGTTAGTTTGACATACAATCTAGTGTTATCTGAGATCGTCTCACATTAAACTAATATGCAATGCAATATAAATACAGCAAAAAACAAATGAATAATAAGGAAAAAGAAAGACATTAAGTAAAAAAAAATCTATCCATAATACGTCTCATATAAAAGCGGACATTATATCTTTTATTTGTGTGTAATTTAGACTCGTTTGCATGATTTAAAACTCAGTTTAACTCACAAATACTGGTATATAACCTGTTGTATAAGAGTATTGTACAACCATAACAAATCTAACCGAGCTTATCTGTATTTTTTTTTAGCTTTTATAATTTTTGATTTATATTTAATTTTTTTAATGTCAAAATTAAAATCTAATTAAGTTTATATATACTACTCCTATTATTGAGTTTCATTATAATTTTTTAAAACCAATATTTTTATAACGGAGCTCAGATTCTTTCATATATAAGTCTAAGCTCAAATAATTTATTATAAAGCTCAAATTCTTTTCTATACAACTAACACAACTGGTTATAAGTTAGTCTTGCTAAAGACGGGTCGGAGCAAGTGACGGGTAATGTCACTCACAAAACGGACAGGGGGACAAGGTGGGGGCACACCATGTGCTTCCCTCTCTCCTCTATTTGAGTTATTTGTGAGAGGAAATGGTATCCGTCACTCCAAAATGACGGATACGTGCCGTCTTCAATGAGATTTTGTGAAAGTAGTATGTGACGAATTAGTAGGCCATGCCTTTATAAATTTTCGACAATCAAATATTCGTGTCGCCTATTTTGACGGTCAACTTTAATTGACGAGATAATTCATAAACAACTCTAGTTCGATAAACGAGATAAATTATGATTATGTTTAAATTAGGAGAAATTTAATGATCAAAGTTTACAAAATTGCAAGCAACACAAATGTAATGAAACTCGATACCATCAGATAACGCTCTATTAAGCACAAACCTGCAAATCGATGGCAAATCTTGAGAATCAAACGAGCCAGTAATCGAAGTATTAACAGACAAAGAATCCCTCCAATTCGCAGCATTCGATTTATAAAAATCGTAGTTCGTATTATACGTGACAACCTTAGACCGATCACGACTATAAAACCGTTTCTTAACCTCGTCATTTTGTTCATGAAAAATCCTCGTACCGTCAATCATATTATTCAAAACTTCTATAGGAATCCCATGATTCACTACTTGGAAAAATCCCCATGTTTCAGATGCCGAGAGCATCTCCTTCACAATTTCGGGTTTTGAATAACCGTGTTGGTTGACATGAGTAAGGTCTATGATCGGAATTGTTATGTTTTCGAGACAAGTAGTTAAATCTTTTGAACGATCTTCGAGTGGTCGAATAAAGATGCTTGGAACTTGAATTTCCCCTGTTGGTGGTTCATTTAGTAGCCCTTTAACACCGGTTTTTCGCTCGTCGAAAGCCTTAAGATCATTGGTTCGATCGTAGCTTGGTTTGTTGCTCATTTTTGAATGTTTAAAAGTTTTTTTTTTGTTTTTGTTTGGTAATGGTAATAGTTCTTCGTGTGGTCAAGGTTTTATTAAAATATTAAAGGGAATATAATCACGTATGTCGGCATATGCCATATAGTCAAGGAAGTACTACTCGATTGCTTTATTTCTACCTCACAAAATAAAGTAAACGTAAACTATTCATTGAGACAGATGAGTACGAGTATGTATTATTGATTGATGGGAATCATGGGATTTCTTAATGGCAACAAATTAATATTCTAGAGTTTGAGCATGTTACCCTTGGGTGACTTATCTGGTATACGTACATTGCAGGCTATCACGTTCTATACAAGAGTTACCAATACCAAATCCGGAGTAACTTGGTATTACACCCGATAATTTTTGTCATTTTTCCATTCCCGTTTATAATTCTCAATAATCTCCCTTACTAATAATCTCCCTTACTAATAAGAGTATAAAAGTTCTCAATAGTTTTCCCTCCAAAAAGAATATAATTAAATAAGGAAACAATATTATATTTTTATTAAATTATTATATTTAATTAATATATAATCTTTAATCATTATAATCTTCTAATTAAAATAAAACAAAACTGTATAAACTAAAAAAATGTGTATGAAAAACCGGTAAATTGATATTCGTTCTTAATTCGTATTAAAAAAATTATGAGCTGATATTATTAATTTCGTGACAAAAAAATTCTTTAAAATTATTTGAGAAAAATTATAAATTATAAATATTAGTTTTATGTTAAATTTTTTATTAAAATACACATTTCATTACTTTACTCAATTCGATTTCAATTTTTTATCCTCATATTAAAATATGAAAAATTATTAATATGTCAATTTTAAATCTATAAATAATACATTATAAACTATGTAATCTATAAATATAAATACTGCGCATGCATGCGCGGAATCCATACTAGTTTTACCGATTAAGCTAACAAACCTGCCTAGACCGGAGACAAATCTATTGTGTCGGGCCTTAATACAAATACAACTGAACCGATCATTAATTAGAGTCCAAGCCCATTTACGTACAATGCATTCTCGCGATTGAAGATTTGTACTTTGGTTCTTTGTTTTCCATAAGAGTGATAACAAAATTAATGTACAGATAAGATGGATTATTTTGGAGAATTGGAGGGGAGGATACGTTATGTGTGGTGTTATTTGACGGAAAAGATTATGGTGTGTGGAACTTTGAGTCCCACAAGGCAAATTGGTGGACATTTGACGTTTTGTCTATAAAAATACGAACTTTTGTTTAGGACGGAAGTCAGTTTTAAAAATAAAACGAGTTAATAACATAGATAAAACAAAGCAGAATGTTCAGATAATAACAAAAAAAATTGTCCTGTTTATGCAGGTTGAATTGAATAACCTTATCAATAATTCATTAGATTTTATAATATTCTCAATGTCGAATGTTATAACTCAGATCATGAGCACCGACCAACCAGCTAGTTGACATCTGCATTACTCTCTGCCTTAACATGTTCAAACCTAGGCGCATTGAGAGAGCGGTTGAAGAAGTGGGTGTGAAACTCGCGAAGAGTAAACTCTTTATACACAGGCGGGTGATCTTGAGGCAATAACTCTTTAATAGGTCCATATAACTTTGTAGATGAATGAGAACCTTTGAGGAATACTGCTGTTGAAACCCTCGGTCCAACAAGATTTGCAGTCACTCTATGGAAAACACTCTTGAGTTTATCATTCGATATTATCTGCATCAAAATTTACAACTATAAGCATAAAGTACACAAGAAGTAGCGAGTTTTGTATAAGACGGTCTGATATATGGAAGCCAATCTACACAACAATGTAAATGGGCTTGTTCACATTATCCCATATATGCTCTCCCCCGACTGCAAATCCTGGATTCGCTACTGCATACTTCCTCATTTCAATGAATTCTATACATTTGCTTTATACACGTATATCAA
>LHUT01002613.1:0-17540 GCA_001412135.1 Silene latifolia subsp. alba
ATATGTTTCCTCTTCCAAAAACGTAATCTATTTACGTATTTCCATTTGAAACATCAACACACTTTATTCAACATTTAATTGTTTGGAGTTTTTGGGAGATTATTCCAACACTTTTCCCTCCAAAACTTTCAATCCAAACACACCATTATAAGGAAATACATTAAATTCTTATTTACGACCCTAAAAGTTGTATTTATCATAAATTCATAACCCTTAAATTATTGCAAAACTGCAAATTATAGACAATTTTACCATGTAAGACAATCTTTTAATTGATTTAACATTTATTTATTATTATTAATAAATGAAGTATTTGAGTTATAAATATATTCAGTTCTATATTGTACTATGGTCTTACATAAATAACAATCCTATGCAAAAAATACTAAAACCTAAAATTTTAAATAACAACGATCTCGATGATGGTATTGGCAGAAATCATGGACAAGGATCTAACCTTTGCAGAATCGTGAAGTCAGTTGATCAATACATATTGCGAAAACAACAATTTTCCTATAGGACCGTCCTATAGCATATGACTTGCCAAAAAGAGAATAGCCCATAAATAACATGTAATTTTACGTATATTTTGACTTTATCTTGATAACCCGATACCTTATAATGAAAACCAACATATTTAAATGCCAAATTATCAAAATAAATTATTGGGTTATCAAAATGAAATATTTTTGTACAACTATATTTACTAATTTAAATGGGCTTTATGATATTGGGTTGGTTTATACATAAAATGGTCCTACACACCCGAAATATGTAGGAGTATATGGAAATTTAAAAGTGTTGGTTAAAAATTTGAGCCCGTACTTTTGGGCCATGTTACAAAAACCAAATATAAAAAGCCTAAGCGGGTCTGATGGTCAGCCCAACGTTCAGGTTATCATGGAAAGGAAATGTCACTCGGGCTCGTTTGTTAAACGCAATCGTTTTCGTCTCGATCTAAATATAATTGACAATTTTAATGAATTATCAAAATCAAAATATCAGTTCTACACTTCTATCCCAAATTAATTGACGAATCCTAACTACTACTCCAGCATTTAAGAACTAGTCGAAACTAACAACTAAGATTGAATTACTAACTTAATCGAAACAACGAATTACAAATTAAATTAAACTAATCGTAAGTAACAAGTAAGATCAAATTACTAATAACTTAATCGGAATAATGAATTATTAATCGAATTATTTACAAAGAAAAGGGAAAAGATCAAACGTGGAACCACCAAATCTTCACCTAGGACTAGACGTAGTGACAGAGGCAGCATTTGAAGTCAGAGGGGACGAAAAATTTCAGCGAGAGAATTTGCAAGGGAGAGCGTCCCTGCTAGCCTTCCTGCTCTATCACTGACTAATCGTAGGACCTCTATGTCCAACCTCAGACGTGAATGTGAAACCACCACATCTCCACCTTAATCCAGAGTCGAGACCCATGTAAAGACTTGGTAATTCTAAATATCCGTCTTTATACTCCCTCCGTCCCGGTCATTTGTTGTCATTTTCCATATTGGGGTGTCTCAGTGAATTGTTGTCCTTTCTATTTTAAGAATGAATTTGATGAGTAATTTGATCATTCAGACTCAATTTGTTCTACTTGTTATTTTGTAATTGGTCTCTTCCTCTTTCCTTGATCTTTGTGCCAAAAACAAATGACAATAATTGATCAGGACGGAGGGAGTATAATAGTAGCATAAATTCGTCTTACAAAAATCAATTATTCCTCAAACTTGACAAGAAATCCACCATTCCTCAGAGCTCATTTTCTCTCCATTTCTCAAAAGAAATGGAGAGGCAAGTANNAAATGGAGAGGATCCATTTCCCATTCCTCACATGCTCCCGTACCAGTCACCTCGATCGATCGGTTGTTGTTCGACTGGTTCCCACTTACACTGTCAATTTCACTATTTCAGATCCGCCGCATATTAAAAAGGAAAAATGATTAATAAAATAAAAATAATGAGTAATAAAGCAAAAAAACGTACGTCCATGCCACGTGCCGCACACTTTCTTGTAATAACAAAACACACAAAACCCCTCAATTCTCCACCAATCATAGCAATCAAAATCAGAAAACCACCTCCCAAAACCACTTCCGGTTTTCCGACAACCATCCGCGGTGTCCAGACCAATTCAATTGAAAAATCTCTTGTATATGCTTGAAATTGCGTAAAAATGGAGTCGATAATTGCGCGAGCTTTAGAGTACACGCTTAAGTACTGGTTGAAATCATTCTCTAGAGATCAATTCAAGCTTCAAGGCCGTACTGCTCAACTCTCTAATTTAGGTTATTTTCTTCTTAATTATGTTTTTATTGAATTTGAGATTTTGATTGTAGATCTGTTGAAATTGAGCTACGGATTTGTGTAAGTTTTACAGTTTTTGATCAGATTTGTAACGTTTTTTTGTTTGTTTTTTGATTTTAGATATTAATGGTGATGCATTACATTCGAGTCTCGGATTGCCGCCTGCGATTAATGTTGCTACGGCAAAAGTCGGAAAATTGGAGATTTCGGTGAGTTTTTTCGTTGATTTGCGTTATTTATTGAGCAATTGGAGTTGAATTAGCTTAATTTAGGTAAAATGTTTTCGAGTATTGTGAAATTTATCGATTAGGCGGAAATGTTTCGTGTCGAGTTAGGATTTGAAGTTAGAGTAGGCGAGGAGCTAGACATCAATCTAGGTTAATGCTATAGAGTATAGGTTAATGTTGCTACGGCAAAGTCGGAAAATTGGAGACTTCGGTGAGGTTTTTTTTCCCTATGATGGAGCATTTGGAGATGAATTAGCTTAATTTAGGTAAAACGTGTAATGTTGATGTCGGAAGAGGGAAATTGTTCTCATGTATTGTGAAATTTACTGATAGGTAAAAGGCAGTGCAGTTTTCGACATAGTTAAAACTTAGAAGCATTTGCGGAGTCAGGATATAAAGTTAGAGGAGCTCAACATTATGTTTGAAAGTTTTTTTGAAGGACAAGTTAGCATGGCTGTTGATTAATCTAGAAAACAATGAAAAATCAAAGTTAAGGACTTGTATTAACATATGAGTATATGACGTAGAGAAATGAGGGAGACATTGTGTTTAGTCTGGAAACTAAAGCTCATTATTTGATATGGGAAACAATCTCGTTTGTGTAATTACATTGATGTAGAGCTTAGTTTGTCCTGAGGTACAACCGTACGAGGACCGGATTTAAAGTTAGAGGAGCTAGACTTTATGAGCTTAGTTTTAGTGGGACCAATTAGTATATCTATAGAGTATTTTATATTTAAAAAAATCTTAACATCGAACTAGACTCATATTAACCTATGATTTATTGAAACGAGGGAGACATTGTGTTTAGTCTACAAAAATAAAGCTCATTATGTGATATTGGAAATAATCTCGTTTGTGTTATTACATTGATGTAGAGCTTAGTTTGTCTTGAGGTAGGAGGTCAGGATTTAAAGTTAGAGGAGCTAGACATATTGATCGAAAGTTGTAGTGGGACCAGATAGTAATGCTATATAGTAGTTTATATTATAAAAAGTTCTATAAAACTAGAGGACTCATATTAACCTATGATTTACAGAAATGAGGGAGACATTGTGTTTAGTCTTTGGGAAAAAAATATCTTGTGTGTTAGTATTAAATTCACATAGCCTTTAAATTATCCTGAGGTAGGAAGTGAAGACTTAAAGTTAGAGGAACTTGACATTATGATCGAAAGTTTTAGAGGGACGAATGACTGAATGAGTGATGCTATATAGGTTGGTTTATAAAAAAAATCTTAAAATCATCTCTTTTGTGTTATTAATTTGACGTAGCCTTTATATTTGTCCCGTGGTAGGACCATGTAAATTTATGGTTTTGGTGTGAGCTCTTGAGGTTACGAGCTGAAAACTATTATCCAAACGATCAAACTTTAAAAGCTCACCCGCTCTCCTATCTTGAGTGTCTTATCCAAG
Source organism: Silene latifolia subsp. alba (assembly GCA_001412135.1). Lineage (NCBI taxonomy): Eukaryota > Viridiplantae > Streptophyta > Magnoliopsida > Caryophyllales > Caryophyllaceae > Silene > Silene latifolia. Next base: position 3,965 of record LHUT01002613.1, read on the forward strand.
ATTTGCTCCAGTAGTTATTACTTATTAGTGAATTGTTGGTTGTTTGACCTCAAGAATTCAAAGTACTAGCTTTTTCATAGTTCAATGTACCTATTATATTAAATGACAGTAAGTTTGTGGAAGAGTTAAGTATATAGAATGCATTCTTTTTGGTGTACTTTACTATGTGAAGTTATTGCGGAGTACTTAATAATTTAGAGACTGGTGTGGTGTAACTTTAATTTGAATTGATAAATCGGTTGTAGCTGCCTTCTGTGAGCATGGTGCAAGTAGAGCCAATTGTAGTACAAATAGACCGACTGGATTTGGTACTTGAAGAGAATGCCGACACTGATACTTGCCCGAGTTCAAGCAGGTATTGCTGTGGTGTTGCCATTTTTGCTATTGTGTTTTCCTGGTTCGAGTCTGCATTTGCCTATCGCTGAAATTATGGTGTTTTCGTCTTGACTGTTATATTTTTTGAAATGTTTCTTAGTGCTCAGTCCACCAGTAGTTCAGGAAGAGGCAGTGGTTATGGATATGCTGATAAGGTAAACATAATTTTGTTACTTTGGTCGTAATTTCTGTGGGTACTAGTCTCACCAAATTGATTTGCGTTCGCTAAAATCAGCAAAATGCTAGAGCGTGGGCATTAGTCTAAGACTCTAAGGTTGTTTCTTGCTTTTGTCCTTGACTCCTTTAAATTCTTCTAAACTTTCGGTGCTGATGTGTAACAGATGTTTTTTTAGAGTAAAAGATCGTTCTTGCAAGTATCATTGTAAGTAGATGTAAGATGTTACTCCCTCTCATTCAATATATTCTTTACGTTTCATTAAAATACTCTTCACAAAAGAATAAAAACGTAAAGAACCTGTTGCATGTGAGGGAGCATAATTTTTGTTTTCGTTAAAGACATATGATCTTCAGTGATGTGGACATGTGGTCATTGTGGAAAAAAGTGTTGTGGTAATAGCATTCCTTGTACTTTGTGCCTTTGCGGGTACAAACTAAATAATATGAAGTCCAATATTAATAGTCACTTTTTGGTCCTTTTTTGGGTAGCTTAGATGATCTCTATATATACTGTTTTATTGCTTCTAATTCATAGTGGTGACTTGCCAGTCGCATGGGCAGAGGCATTAATGGTTTGATAGTAATCTGTCTGTTTCATTGATTTAGATTGCAGATGGGATGACTATAGAAGTGCAAACTGTCAATCTTCTACTTGAAACTCGAGGAGCTGGTCGTCAGCAAGGTGGAGCAACATGGTAATGCCTTCTTGTTGGGTGAGATGCACAATGCTTCTCAGAAAAAAGATGAATTGTGTTCATGTTCATAAAGTTAATTAGTGAAATAGGACTTCGTTGCTGGAGTTAGTCCGCTTAGCATATTAATTCAACTTCTTGTCATTTAGCTGAAAGAGTCATTCACTTTCACGGCTCCTCCTCAATTTGCTATCCCGAAAAGATAGCAAAAAAAATGTCATCTATAACTCGATTATTTTGTCTGTTGATCTTTGTGAATTTAATAAAATAACCTGCATGTAACTGTTGTGTTTGTCTTCATGTTTCTCCATTGAGTGTGCCATTTGTTTATATGATCAGGACACCTCCTATGGCGTCTATCACCATACGTAACCTTTTACTTTACACAACAAATGAGGAATGGGAGGTACTTATAAAATCACTATTTGATCTCTCTCTGTCTCTCTGTCTTTCTGATGTTTCTTGGATGTCAGTGTTTTTATTTCTTAACAAAATGTAAATGTTTTTGTACAATGCTGTATGCCAGGTTGTCAATCTTAAAGAAGCCAGGGATTTCTCCACCAATAAGGAATTTATCTACGTATTCAAAGTAAGCCCTCTTACCTTGGTTTTGCTACTCTAGGATGTATTACATTCAGTTTCATTCTTCCATTGGCGTAATTTTCAGGCTTGATATGGTCATAGTGCTTTTCTTCATCTTCATTTATGTGGGGACATAATTTTTCCTGTTATCCATTTTTTTCCTTTGTCCCGTTGTAGCGATTAGCCACACATGATCATCTCACAATTGCGCTGTTTTATTTACTGGTAGAAACTTGAATGGGGATCGCTGTCTATTGATCTCCTCCCTCACCCTGACATGTTTATGGATGTCCGTGTTCAAGAGGGAGTAAACAAGAGAGATGATGATGGAGCAAAACGATCTTTTTTTGGTGGTGAACGCTTTCTTGAGGGAATATCAGGACAGGCTTATGTATGTTTTCTGTAGTATCCTTTTATGTATCTGGATTCTTAGTCTCTGAGAATCCCCAAAATTTAGGCTTAGCATATTTTATATGTTCACCAGATAACCGTACAAAGGACACATCTTAATGATCCTCTGGGTCTTGAGGCAAGATTGCATATAAGTGAGGCTGTTTGTCCTGCTTTGAGTGAACCAGGTCAGAGAAAACATATTATTATGGTTTAATTACAGGGTTGTTTGCTTTATGTAGCTAATTGTTTTTTTTTTCAATGGTCAGGACTGAGAGCCTTTCTTCGGTTCTTGACGGGACTTTATGTCTGCCTGAACAGAGGGGATGTGGATCCAAAGTCTCAACAGGTGCTGTCTGATACTCTGATGTTTAATTTTAGGTTAAACTCGAGAGAGTTCATGTTTAGTTGCTCTATAAGTTTGTCTTTTGCTTTTTGAATTCACAGCGATCTACAGAAGCCGCTGGGCGGTCATTGATCTCTTTTATTGTTGATCACGTTTTCCTTTGCATCAGGGACACGGGTAAGTCGTGTTATATTTAGAATTAACTAGATTTATATTCTCACGCTTGCTTATAAGTGATGAAAGTATGGTCTTTCGTCATCTGCACAATCATGCACTACTTTCAGTCAAACTTCACCTTTATAAAATTGACCTTCTCGTAAAAAAAATCTCTTTAGTTACAAAGAAAATATATATTATTATGCTTGTCAGAAAGCATGGCTCATTGCCTCATTAATAAACAACAAACCCAGCTTCTATTATATGACCTTATAAACAAACATGCTCTGAAGTGACTGTACATGATGCGTACTTAGATCATCATTCTACTTTTAGATAGATTAAAATGTATGAATATTTCTATTCTCAAAGTATAACTAGCAACAGTTTCCAAGGTGGTTATTAATAATGTGTCTGTGAAGCTACATGCACGAATCAAGCTTTAAGTGTTCCTTATACGGAGCAAGTTTTATTTTTCTTTACTTTGCCACATGGATTCATCATTTGCGAGATTACTTGCCATTCACTTGCACAATACTCCTAGGCTCCTAGCTTATAAAATTCATTTTCCGATTGCAGTTGTAAATTTTGTGAAACCAAAGTACTTGACAAATATGGTGTTTATTGAATGATTCTAGCTAAATGTTGTATGAACTGCTCCTATAAGTATTTGCCAACTATTTAAACTTCTTGCAGAGTTCCGCCTTGAACTTCTGATGCAGTCACTCTGCTTTACACGGGTATGTATTTTTAGGTCTTAATTAATGCCGTATAAATTGTGTGCTTAAATGGAATCTATGAAAATATTTTTCTTTATAATACGAGTAGTTTGTTTTGTGTCTACTGAAGAATGAGTCACTAGAATATTTTCCCTCTACAATAAGAGAAAAGAGGAGACCACAAATAAGAGCATTAGCAACATAAGTCTCCTCAATCATGTTCCTGTTATAATTCATAAGCTTTCATACCTTCTTGCTTCTTGTTACTGTTGTATAGAATATATCTTTGTCATTTATGAATACTTGAGCAAAATTCAAAACCCTAGTACCTAACTCAACAAAAAGAAGTAAAAGGTAGGATATGAAGTTAAGGCTTCCATTATCATGTTGTGTATAGTACACGGGAAAGACAATGCATGAATCATGATTCACTGAGAAGTGTCACTGTAGCAACAGTAAAAGTTTCCTGCAAATTTGTAGCAACTAAAAACTGCTTTCTGATGAGAATATTTGAAAGATTCAAACCACCCTCTCCAGTGGCGTATCTAGAAACGGTAGACGGGGGATGCAAAAATTCAACAAATATAAATATCCTGTTAGTAGCGGCTTTTACCATTGCTTAATAATTTACAACGATAGTAGTATAAAACGATCCAAACCAACACTTTTTTTAGGAGAATTATATTTTATCATTTTCGTTATAGATAATGGAGTATTTGAAAACCGTTATAGATAATGGAGTATATTTGTACTTAACTTCACACATTTTTGACCATAGAAGATTAACGGTCAAAGATGAAAATAAAGCGGAATAAAACTTTGCACCAAATTAATGCATACCTGATATAAATAAAAAAGAAACGGTAGTTTATTAAAAATGGTACTAAGGGAGTCGAACTCTAGACCTTCAGGAACAAAACCAAGTTGCAAAGCACCAAGCCACGACACTTTGTATAATACATTAGGAAGCTAATATCTATTTCTTCCTGAAATAATGGGGGATGCAGACGCACCCACTACATCCCCCGTAGATATGCCTATGACCCTCTCTACTCTAACATGGACTGTTATAACTCATAAGGGACTGTCGCAAGAGAACTTTCTTGAAGAAAAAAAAAGGTGATGACGAGATTATAAAAGCATTTTATGACGGATTCATGTATTAGCTTGGCTTGATTGTAAATTGAAATTTATTTCCGAGTCGTAATGTATTTGACAACTTCGTATGTTTTTTCGATAAAGTCTCTCGACCTATTTGAAAACAAATTACATAAATTATGTGCGTCTTTGTTGTTGTTGTTGTTGTTGTTGTTGTTGTTGTTGTATGTGCGTCTTTGTTGCTTCAGTTTTCTTCGTCTCATTATAATTATTGTGTCAGGCAAGCATAGCTAATGCAGAGAACGCCAAAAATTTGACGCAAATTATGATTGGTGGTTTCTTTTTGAGGTAATTATTTACTTTATTGGAATCATGTTCGGATATTGCTTCTCTACATTTATCACAAGTCACTCAATCTCCCCAAATGAACAAGTAATGGCCATATCTTCTAATTTCAGTATATGCTTGCCATAATAGTTTATTGTAGTAATTTGCAGTATGAGAATATTTTGTGGTTCTTCTATTCTACAGATTACTTAGTTGTCCATATCAAATAGCAAAATGGTTTTGGTATTTTTACACTTTCTGTTTGAAACTCGAACTGAATTCGTTGATCAAATAGAGATTGATACATTTGGGTGTTAGAGTACTTTTACCTAATAATCTCTTTTTGTTTTTATGACCGTTGTACTCGAAGTGGACGGAAATATGATGCTCATGTAATTCTTAAACAGGGATACATTTTCACGACCTCCGTGCACACTGATCCAACCATCAATGGAAACTCTAACAACAGAATTTCAAGAGATTCCTGACTTTGGTATCACTTAGATTTAATCCATTTTTACCATTTTACTTCATATACAATAATACAAAAGCCTTTCATTTGTTAGATGGTAAATTTATTTAAGCCATTTCCGTGGTCTTGGCAGCCAAGGATTTTTGTCCTCCAATATATCCACTGGGAGATAAACATTGGCCAGCAAATATGACTGCTCCATTCGTTAGCATCCATTCTCTACAAGTCACACCATCTCCGGCTCCTCCATTGTTTGCTTCACAGACAGTCATTGGCTGCCAGCCTATCATGGTGTGCTTCCTGCTAGCATATTTGTAAATATTTCGCTGATTTAATTGAGAATTCCGCTCTGAATACTGTTTCTCATTGTCCAGATTTATCTTCATGAAGATTCCTGTCTGAGAATATGTTCCTTCTTAGCTGACGGAATTGTAGGCAACGCTGGTTCTGTCTTGCCAGATTTTTCTATAAATTCTCTCTTATTCAATTTAAAAGAATTAGATCTCACAGTTCCGTTGCACACTGTAAAGTCAACCAATCATGCTTGCAGTGATAGCAACCCTTTTGAGCACTTATTTGATGGAGCTCGACTTCTAATTGAGAATTTATTTCTATTTGAATCACCTTCGCTAAGGCTTAGTATGCTTGAGCTGGAGAAAGATCCTGCTTGTTTCTGTCTTTGGCATGGTCAACCTATTGACGCTGGTCAGAAGAAATGGTCTGCTGGAGCTTCCGCTTTAACTTTGTCTCTTGAAAAAACTCCCAAAGTAGATGGCAAACTAAATTCTTCTGATTCGACTTCGAGATCATGGAGATGTGTTGACATGAAAAAAGCGTGTTTTGAGGTAGCTATGGCAACTCCAGATGGAAGTCCACTAGTTTGTATTCCTCCTGCTGATGGCGTCGTTAGAATGGGTATTGCTTTTGAGCAATGTTGCTCTAGTACTTCAGTTGATCAGTTGTTTTTTGTCCTTGATCTCTGCTCGTATTTTGGTGAAGTTAGTGAAAAGATAGCCTTAGTTGGAAAGAGTACCAAGTTGGCTATCCCGAGAACTGACTCTTGGAGTGACCAGCTAATGTCTAATGTTCCCAGTGATACTGCAGTGAGTTTTTCAGTTATGGATCTTCAATTAAGATTTCTGGACGATTCGTGCAAAAGTTCACAGGGAAAAACTTTAGTTCAATTTGTTGGAGAAGATCTGTTTACTAAAGTCAGTCACAGAACACTCGGTGGTGCGATTGCCATATCCTCTACCATCCGCTGGCAAGCTGTGGAAATCGATTGTTTGGATGCTGAAAGTAACTCTATTCATGGGAACAATACCATGCTAAATGGTTTTTTGTTGACTGCAAATCAATATCCACAGCTCAGAGCAGTTTTATGGGTACATCATAAAGGAAAGAAACGGTCGAGCGGAACGAAAATGAATGTTCCATTTCTCGATGTAAGTATTGTTCACGTCATTCCCTCTCAAACACAGGATACAGGATGTCACAGCTTAAATGTGTCGGCTTGTGTCGCTGGTGTTCGCCTAGCTGGAGGTATGAATTATGCTGAAGCCTTGTTACATCAATTTGGAATTCTTGGTCCAGATGGGGGTCCCAGTGAGGGGCTCCTGAAAGGGTTGGAAAATTTCTCTTCAGGTCCACTGTCAAAAGTTTTCAAGTCATCACCTCTAGCGGCAAACAATGTGAAAGAAAGTATGGCACATATTTTCTGCTATTATATTATCTATTATCTGACAAGCTTGAATCTTGGTTTGTAGTAACTTTAATTTTTTAATAATTGTCATTTTACAGATGGAAATTGCCATGATGAGCATGACAGTTTTATCTCACAGTTGGGAATGCCCGATGATGTGGATGTGTCAGTTGATCTCAGAAATTGGCTATTTGCTCTTGAAGGTGCACAGGAGGTGGGTGAAAACATTAGATTAGATGAGCATCATGCAGACAGGGAAAATAGGTGCTGGCATACAACTTTTGAAAGCTTGAAGATTAAGGCTAAAAATATTCCGAAGGATGTGCTGCCTAATGGTCTAAAGTGCAATAATGTTCGGAAGTATCCTGTAGACTTGATAACGGTATGACTTATCTTATCTGCTTTGACTATTGCAGATCGTAGTTGACATTTACTGTACTCCTGGTGATTCCTTTTACTAAGTGATCACTTGTAAGTAGTAAGTTAGGTAAGAAGAAAGTATAATACTTGTTAATTCGGGTGAAAATGATAGTTTTACTTAATTCCTCTAATTAGAGCTGCTCTACACTTCAAGGAAAGTTCAGCTCTGGTTGATAGAATCGGGTGGTGATGTGAAATTTCACTGAAGAAGTAATCCACAACGTCCATCAAAGAATATACTTTTATGTTTTTTTAAATAATGACAGAGGAAGGATCAGCATCACATTTTCACAAGATAAGTCGAAATTGAGGTGGTTGATCCATTAATTTACCATGGCGAATGCTCGTTTCTGGAACTTACGAGAATAAGTCAATAGGAGCAGGCTAAATAATTTAGACGGTTGCAACTTAATCAATAAATCACCAAATTATTGTTCTATGCAGATTGGGGTTGAAGGTTTGCAGACTTTGAAGCCTCAATTACAAACAGCCATTCACCAAACGGACTTCCCAGTCAATGGTTTATGGAAAGCAGACACAAAGGAGGAAGGTGGGATAAATTTTGAAGTTCAGATGGTTACGTCTGAAGAACATTGTCATGGTGAACCAGATAACTGGATAATCGAAAATCTGAAATTCTCTGTTGAACAACCAGTAATATCTCATACTTTGTACTTGTCAATATTTTCCCTGACATCTAAATGTTTGTTTTGTCATTGATGTCGGTGTCCAGGCTAATTTATGTTTCTGGGGTTCATTTCTCTGCAGATTGAGGCCGTTGTTACCAAAAGTGAGCTACAACATCTAGCCTTTCTTTGTAAATCTGAAGTTGATTCCATTGGGAGAGTTTCTGCTGTTGTCTTACGGCTGCTGAAGCTGGAAGGCTCTATTGGCCAATCAGCTATTGATCAGCTAAATAACCTTGGTACTTTCAACAATCTACCCTTTACAACATTTCATGCTGTGTGTGCCCCTTCCCTTAAATTATGCAGCTTTAGTCGTAGTAAAACATGTAGGTTTCTCAGATATTGGTACATTTAGCGATTAGGAAAGAAATTTAGTTCAGCAGATAAGTTAACAAGGTTATCACGAGAAACTTTATATGTATCACAACTATATCAAGGGAACAGAAGTTACTGCAGTGGAAATAGAAGCGCTTAAATTTCCTTGGAAACTAGAATTAAAAAATTCCTCCAACTTTATGACAAATCTATTACCCGCTTCGTTATTGAGTGAATAAGCCTCATTTACTTTTTCTCCGAGTAGAAAATAATTCAAATATTGCATATTCACTCAAGTGGATAGATTATTTTATTCATCGTTTTGGACAAGAGAGAAATAGGAAAAAAAAATGTTTCTTGCCTCAGTGATTCAACCTTTCCTCCCTTGCCAATGTTTATATATTATTGTTGATTGCTTAGGACTTGTAGCACTATATCTATTCCTCTTTTATTATTGTACTCATTTGACTAGAGGTCATTTTTAAGAAAATGTGTTGAAGCAGCCGTTGTATTCTTGGACAGATATTATGTTAATATGAAGTTCAAGAGGGTGATTGGATATGAAATTGTTGAAAGTGAGGGTTGTCTGGGAAGATCACGATAATAACTAAATAATTATAGAAATACTCCGTATGACATCTAGTTTGAAGCAAACAAACTAGCTAACAAGACCAGTAATAGTGGACACGAGGGATTGATATTTTTAGTAAATGATCCACAATTAAATCCAATGAAGACAAAGATTCACAATCTTTCATCTTTGTAATATGATGGAATAAAGGATCACTCAAGTCTTTATGCTCCTTGGGTTGTGAAGTAGCATAGTGGTGATGCATTTTTCAAATCAATTTTATTTATGGTTCATTCTGCCCGTGGATTATGTTTTTGTTGTTGAAAGTGGCACGTGCACTAGATCATGTGGACTCGTATGTACTTTAGATGAGTAACATGGGAGTCACGCCATCTTTATATCTGCGTTTCTTTGCGATTGTCAGTTAGCTAAGTCGGTGAAGTCATTGGGTGGGGTACTCATGACATAGATTCAAATTCCAATAGAATCGAAATTGCTTTGTGGCTCACATTACACCCAATTAAAAAATTGCATTCTGTCAGCATCTAACAGTTTAATACTCTTTTTATGGCATGCAGGGAGCGAAGGCTTGGTTAAATTTTTTGATCGAAAGACAAGTGAGCGCACAGCAAGTGCACTTGAGCACAGCGTCTCCTCAAATGGAAACAGCGAGAGTCCATGTTCATCATTAACAACAATTGTGGCTTCACTTGACAAGGAAGTCGAGGATACCAAGTCCAAATGTGCATCCCTTATTTCCAGCCTCGATGAGTCTGAACCTTCCTCTCAATACCTTGATCGTGTTAAAGAACTCGGTCAACAAATTGAGAGTATAGAGAGTTTATTGAAGCAGTTGAAGACTCAAGGTTAGGTTAGCTTTATGCTTGGTCACACCGTCTCTGCCTTACACGCTACTTCTATGGTTTTAAATGTATGTTGCGACTTGCGACAACTCATGGTGATAGCATTATCAAGGTTCTGAAGATTAACATGACCGTATATTGAGGTGCTATCGATCTATCTAGTGAAAACAACTGAGATCTGGCAGCACGACTTCTTTCAAGACTACTTCCGAGATCAAGTATCAAACCAAGATTTACTGCCATGCATACAAGTTGATAATTCAGGGTGGATGATTCCAACAATGTCATAATTTGATGATTCTTTTTTGTACATAGTATAAATTTACTACTACATATAGTGTGTGTAGGCAAATTGAGCCTAAATAATCGGAATTTCATCTAATCCGAAATTTTGTAATTTGAGACTGGAAAATTTTTTGTACCTTAATCTGTAACTAGTCAAGTAAATGTGAAAACTTGAAAGATGCAAGATTTGGCATCAAGGCAATGCTTTTTTAGCCTGAAAACATGATGTTAACATTTTTTTTTTTTTTTTTTACAAATACGCTATTTGCTCCGACACTTTATTTTAAGGCCACAACATGTAAGATTACAAGGTAAAAAAAACTTTGGCCTTGCAAGACTAGGGACAAATTAATGAGAAAATACACGAAGAGGGAGATTGTGTTCTGGACGAGGAATCGGACTGATGATAATCTTTTCATCTGGAAGCAGTGTTTCCCATTTAAACCTGGTTACTATGTTATGCATGAAGGTGAGAATTGTGAGCCTTGCGTATTCCTTTCCGGGGCACATCCGTGGTCCGCCTCCAAATGGTACAAATGAGTAGGGCTCGGGTCCTTGACCTTCAAATCTCATCGGGTCAAATTTTTCAGGTTCTGGGAAGCATTCTGGGCTCCGGTGTGTTGAATGTGTGCTCCAATATATCTGCGATAAGCAAGTCATTCTCAAATGCATGCTCAATTGTTTTACTTCTTTTGTTGACTTTTTTTTTATTTCGGATGAGGGTTATTTAAATCAAAGGAGTATTTTTTAAAAAAAAAAAGAAATTATANTTTTTTCGTTAATTATTGATGATATTCTAACTCTGTGTTTTTTCGTTTAATTCTGTTCTTTGGTCGCACACAAGTCGTGTTAACAATTGTGTTGCGCATATTTTAGCTCATTTAGGTCCGAGAATTGTTGGCAGGTCGGTTTGGGAGAAGGTCTTACCACCGGATGACAATAGTGCTGTACTCTTTGATTTATCGTTATTATAGTAAAATCTACGGATTTTCCTTTAGAAAAAAATCAAAAGTAAATAAATGATTGGGACGTAGGGGTATCTGGAGAGCCAATTGTCGTTTCCGTGATACAAAAATACGAAAAAGGAAATTACCTTCCAACCCTTGGGAATAAGGAAGCCATTATGCATGAAATCAGTAATGGCAACCCTATAAGTGGCTTGAACAGCAGGAGCCAAACGCAAGACCTCACAAGCAACACACCAAGAGTATTTCATCTTTTGTATATCTTCCCAATTTAGTAACTCCCCTTCTTCTTTTGCTCTTGCTATCTCCATTTGTTCTGCAACACACCATAATATCATCATTTTATTAATCAACACGCCACAGAAAGGGCGTCACCAGGTGGTACTGAAAATTCTATCCCACCCTTTTTCATATATTATGTAGATTCCACATAGTAGAGAGAAATGTGTATGGTTCACCGTGTATATGTGCGATGATGGTACTGAAACTGAGTACCACCGGGTGCCTATAGTTTGTATATTTGACAACGTATACGATAATACGAACATGGTGTACTCTTTTTTTTTTTTTTCTTTAATTGGTCCTTTATGAGTTTATGTGTGTTCAAAATTCCCCTAAAATAACAAAATGTAAAGAATTTGTCGAGTCAGATGGTATATAGGTACGTACCGTTGTAAACAGCTTCATAGACAAGGGGACATTCAGCAAGATACTTGAAAATGAAGGTAATGATATTACTACTAGTATCCTGGCCAGCAGTTAGAAGCCCAAGGATCATACTAGCTAGATCGAAATCGTTCAAGTAATTTGGATCAATCGAAGACTCGAGAATGTGCGAAAGTATGTCTTGGGCCGGGGCCGCTTTCCCTTCAGCCATATCCATTCTCCTCTTCTTGATAATATTTCCAATTTTTTCCCTTATTTTTTTCGAGGCCTTGATGGCTCGATTAAATTTAGTTCCGGGGAGGTCGATTGGAAACGACAAAATCCCGGTGAGTAGCACATTGAAAGGGTCGAAAAGAGAGGCTACCGTGTCTGGGTCATCTTGAGCTTCTATGTTCATAAACACGCGACATGCCACATTAAAGGTATAATGTTTAGCCACGGTATATGCCTCTATTCTATCAGAGGGTCCCCATGCACCTGCTGCTATGTGGCGGCGGGTGCAATCGTCCATTAGGGGGACGTAACGTTTTAACCACTCGGTTTTTCTAAGGAAATTAGGGATAATTTCCATTTGCCTTACTTTTTTCTTAGCAAAGTCTTCATTAATACTCAATTTTTTGTTGGAAGAAGGGAAGGCTTTGTTTATGAAGGGTGGCCACCACATTGTTACAAGTTTGTTCTCATTTGCAAATATGAGCTTGTTTGTTGTGGTCCCGGCCATGGCAACAACATTGTTTCCAAATAATCGAGTCTTGAAAACCCCGTTAAGTTGTTCTGAGCCGTAATACTTGGCAAGCCGGCTGAAAATAAAGATCTCCGGCTTGCCACCATTTCTCATCGCGGTTAGGAAGTCTAAAGACTCGCCTAACCACGGTAACCCCATTTTGCCTGGGGGAAGAGGCGTGCCATCTTTGTGTTTTTGGTATTGGAAGTAATATAAGAGAGTCGAGATAATTGTGCAAACAACAAGAACAAAGACACTTAACAATGTATAGAGCTCCATGAATTTTAAGGTTACTCACTATACCGAAAACACTCATTCATACTATTTATTCTATCAATTGGGTTAGCAAAAACAATTGTATTTGGTAGAACTAATTATTTCTATATCAATGAGATGCTCAATTTCTTGACTTATCATTAAGTCCATAAGCTATGATCTTAGGGAAATAACACAACTTGATAATAGTGACAATAAAGCAAAGGCATGGCATCAATTTTTCTAGTACATAATTTTGGATAGTGGGTAGAGGTATAGACAATTAGCTAAAGGTCATTCCCCATTAATAAGCTTATCTATAATTTTTATAAAATCTATTATTGTGTATATTTTGCCTTTTTTCTTTTAAGTCATTTTAAATGTTATCCCTACTGGCGCAACTCATTTATTTACATTTGATTAAAATACCCATTATGCTGAATAAAAAGATAAATAAATGAGTTAGGCAAAGGAAATATCTATGAAAATTTGTACTTTTGTGAATTACACTTGTATATATTTCATAAATTTAATGATCGACGTTTGTAAATTGTCAAGCTGATAATTTTAACTAATTTTTAGGAATTTGGTGTAACATTTAGAGCAACTCCAATGGATAGCTACAATCTCTTGTAGCTTGGATTTCCGTCTCATCATTTCAAGCAACACTGTTTTCCTGCTACAAATTCGTTTAGTGGTAAACTACAATACCATGTAGCTTGTATGGATCACACAAGTTAAATTACTATTTTAACTTTAATTTTATTCAATTTTTACACTATTATTCAAA
>LHUT01002616.1:0-17585 GCA_001412135.1 Silene latifolia subsp. alba
CGACACCATTTTGTTAAATAGTTTCAGTTTTAACCCTATTTAAGCAAAAACTTCCTTTATATCAACTCGGCTTAGTGGGCATGTACAAGAATAATATCATTCTACCCTTTATTTGTTTGGTTTTAACAATCTAATCTAATACTCCCAAATAAAACGAAAACCAGGGGTTTTAAAAATTTATAATCAACCGAGATAATAGATAATCGGGTGGGTAAATGGATCTACCAAGAGACCAAGTTAATGGAAACCATTACGCAGGTCCAGATATAAAGTTCAAAACTACACCATAAAATTTTAGGCTGCCGTATCAATGGACTCGATAATTGGTTTTTTTCGGATAATTTCAAATCCATATATAAGCAATGTTGATGTTAGAAAAAGTTGTTCAGGTATACGGAGTAATTAATAATTCATTCTTGAGAGTTTATTGCTTGCAAGATTAAGTTTTTTTTTTTAAGCTTAGGGAAGTGGCCAAACGAAGAAGGAATAAAACACTAAGTCGATTTTCGATTTTCCCATCTAAATGGGAATATCTGAAATTGAATTAAAATGGCAAACGTACCTGATAGGAGTAAAGGAAGAAAGAAAAATCAAAGGACATAGAAGTATTATCTGGTGCACACACTAAAGATAAGCCATGAAGAAATTCCAAGGACGTTCTTGACAAACAAGCGATGCCTTTGGAGATGCTCTCGGAAACCTCATCAGCGTTCTTGACATCTTCAGTTCGGACTCAGTATCACAATTACCAGGCGAGAAGAAAATATTCTCAAGGGAAGCTGAATTTGCAAGCAGGTATTCAACAAATTTGAGTTCAGCACTTGCTCCCGTGATACCATGAATATTGACCTCACGGAGGAGATCCAATTTGTAGTTGTAATTGAAGTCAGGGACGTGCTGGTCAACATTTTCACCACGAATAACCTGCAGTACGAAGTAAACTCGTGTAAGAAAACAAAATAAAATAAATATGACAGAAGCCAGTAAGTTCAAAAAGAGCATATATAAACCCGATTTACTTACAAAAATGTCGAGCGTCCTAATGTAGGGACAACATTCAATCATGGACAAAAGGTAATTGAAAACACTCAAATCACTCAAATTTACGATGGTTAGACAAAGTTTGTCTAGGTGCTTGAATGTGACCGATGTAGATCTTATGATGCCACCTGTAGCCAAGAACTTTCACGCACAAGAACAGACGTCAGGTTGAAGAGAATAATATATTATAACCTCAGCTGAAAGTAAAACAAAGAAAAGAACTAATATTCTTCTTTCATTACCCTACAAAAGAGGCCATTGAAATGGATGGACTGAAGTTGACAAGAACTTGCAAGAAGATCTACAGCTTCAACTGTTTCAACGGTGAGTTTTTCCGGCATTGACCTCAAGCATATTGATATGCTTTTGAGACTGGAAACATTTCTGAACACTAGAGACTCAAACTCGCCTTTTATTTCCAAGGTTTGGAGAGTAGGTGCATCTATTACAACATGATCCATACCAGAACAGTCCCCAAGTTTTAATGTTATTAGCATTCTACAATTCTCAATCAAACTACAAAAAATGTTTTGGTTAGTAAACCTAATATTCATCAGCTCAAGGTGCTCAAGTTTAGGGAACCCATGGAAACAAGGAGGCGGAGGATTCAAAGAGAAGTTGATGAGTTCTAGGTACGCTAACTCGCTGCAGCAGAAGATATAAGAAGGAATATAAATGTCACTATCCGGATTGTTAATTGTGACAGTTTGCACTCCGTTTTTTGATAGAAAAGATATCCATTGGCTGAGATTCACACAATCCACATCTGCCTCATCTGGAACATAAAGATCAAAGTAATGAACTGGACCATTGTGATGGAGTAGTATACTGCTAATAATGCAACTGCTTTTTTGCCAATTACAACTTCCATCCCCATTTTCTTCCGGCTCCTGGAAATCAGAATAAAAGTGGAGGCGCCCTATTGATAACCAAGCACGTCTCCATTGTNNTCTGTGCAGCCATGCGAATCGGCAACTTTTCAAGGATTTTATCAATCACCATATCCGGAACATTCCCAAAAAAATCCTTCACTCTTTTACAAGACTTGGAACAAGCCATGGACTTTCTACAAAGGAATACTAGTTATGTTCTTTACTCATCAAAGTGATTCTCCTGAATTCCAATTCAGGACAGTGATTCTCCTGAATTTAAAAAAAAAATTCATAAATAAATGCATTCCAATTTGAGTAAAAGCCACTTGGGCCAACAAACAATTTGAAATGATAACACGTACGTGGGCACGTGGCACGGATCAAAGAGATCAGCCAATAAACAGTCGGGATGAAACTCTCTTGTAAAACTGTTGTTTCCCCATTAGAACTTAGGTGGAGTAGTTACTAAAAGTCGTTTCTTTAGGCTACTTAGGTCATTAGTTTGTTGTCTTACGCTTACAAAGTAACAAGTACGTGCCTTGCACAAGTATTAATGATACGGTCGACATGTACATGTCAAACTGTCAAACAGTCAAAGTGGGCACCAAATTGGAATTAGCCGAATTAGAGATTACAAGAAGGAAGACCTCCAGAAACATCAATCTCTAGTTCCTCAAAATTGGTCACTACCAGCATTTTATTTAGATTCAAGATATCAAAATAAACCCAAATTACAAAACAGTTTAATGACTATTCCTGAGATTAACAGCAAATTCAGTCCATTGTTGCTGACAATGCCAGAATCAGAAATCAGTAAAAATGTTGCAAAAAAGAAGCAATTTTGCACAACTGCAACAAAAGCATATGCTTCGATCTCATAAAAAAGACATTCTCTGTAATACTCCCTCCATTTCGGTCCAATTACTACATTGGACCAAATACATGAGGGGAAATTTGAAAAATGTACTCCATATTAAATTCGACCAAACGGAGAGAAACACAACTCCGGTTTCAATTCAAACCATGCACAGTGGCAGAGCCAAGTAGGCATAGCAGTCTGCTAGTAGCATCCCCCCTCCAAAAAAATTGATTTTTTTTTCGAGTTTTAGTTAAAATTTCCGACTTGTTTCTAGTTTGCCTTATTCCATTCATAGCTCACCTCCTAACTTTAAATCCTGGTTCCGCAACCAGCCACACTAGTAACAAGAACATGTTACAGCTTACAGCACATTAATTTTCTAAAATCCTATGCAAACACAGTACAGCAATATACAATGGCTTAAGAGTTGTGGGAATGAAATTAATCAACAAATCACAGAATAATCAAAATGGGTTTTGCCCAGATTTTGAAGAGTGATCAAATTAAGAATTAATTAGGGTTCATCTTCCTAAAAAAACCCAAATTAAGTTGATGGGCAGGGGGAATCAGCAACATTTATCAGATTGCATGAACATAAAATGTAATTATACTTCTAAAATAAGATAAGAGAGCAAGTAAATGTAAAATTTAATTACAGTAACAGAGAAAGGTTGAACTTACAGATTAGGGAGAGCTTGAGTTGGGAAAGAGAGAGGACATACATAATCAGCAACTCCTTACCTTATATTATCATGATTCATGGCCAATCATAATTACAAGTGGCAAGGCTCCAGTTGTATAATACTCTCTCCTATTCTAAATAAGTGTCTCATTTGAACAATGGCACGAAAATTAAGGATATAAGAGTTAAATAATGAAAAATAGCCAAGGACAGGAAAGTCAAAAAAACATGTCTAAATATGGCAAATGGGACAATTATATGAATAGACGAAAATGACAAATGGACCGTTATTCGGAATAGGAGGGAGTAGTATTTGTGGTCGTGTTAGGTCGAGTCAATATGAGAACTTTTTTTACTGATTTCTACTCCTATGTAGTTGGCCCTTTGAAAGAGTGAGTCCATGTTAATTTGATCCCAAATTTGTTTCAAAAAATAAATACATTCGTCTTAAATAAGAAGTTTTTCGCTCAAAAATATACTCACTCACTTAAAAACAATACATCACTTAAAAACGTAAGTTTCTAAAATTTTCTATAGATAGAATGGGTGAAAAAGTATTCTCTTTTTGGCGCTTTTGTATTTAAAACAACAATTGTTAAAATCGTCCCAAACCAATCAACATTAATATTAGAGTACTTTGTTTTTCTTTCTTAATTTTTTTCTTTAATAATTAAGCATAAACTGTTAAATTTGTAAATTACTCAAGGTTATTTTGAATATATACCAAAAAAAATTTACTCCGTAGTACGGAGTATACTATTTTGAATAACACTAAAACTTGAGAGACTGTATGTCAGGTGATTGAGAGATCATTCCTCCATACCCCTTTATTTTTTGTTTGACCTTTTATTGTTGATTGTGCATTCGTGCCACAAAAATTACTCTTTAATTTCGTGCACGATGTTACATAATAAGCCGCCGTACCCATTTTATTAGTAATCATGATTTGTATCTATTTTATTATCTAAACTTATTAAGAAACGGTCTTTCAAACCATCCAGCAGGGAAAATAGGCGGAATTGTAAGTACGCAACAATATCCTCAAGAAAGGCTACCTCCAAATTGCACATCCCACAGAAAACACACACATTGTCAAGACTTTCAGGTCGTATACCTGCTTCCTTGTAAAACAGTGAGATCGGATCGGATTAATTTAGTTCTGACCATCCATCAACAACTCAAATATCTAGTCCTGAATACATGGAATTGGAAAGCTTCTAGTAACAATTATTTAAGCATCCAACAGGCGGTTTCAGCTAGAATCATCACATACGATCAGGTCCTACACTTCCTACTCCTGAATCTCTAAAGCTGCTGGAGTGCTGCCTGCCTGATTCCGAGATGATGTTTCAAAAAATGATTAAATACCATGCTAGATTCCTGAGCCGAAGAGGCTTAATAGAACGTCAGTGATCCTACGCTTCACATCCAGTAGCGGTTTATTGTTCCTGTGTGATGCACCCAGATATGGATATCAGTAACTACAACCCAGATAGGAAATCAGTGACACTATCGGATAAATTTCATCTCTATATAATTATTTCAGCGTGATAGAGCTCCTCGTGAAAGGGTCTATAAATAAACAGCATGCATCAAAGGGTACTGAAGATTTAAAAAAACTCTTTTGAAGTGAACACGCCAAACAAGGTAAACATTGAGAAAAATGACGGACATTATGAGGTCGAGGATATTGAAGATCAATGTTGCTCGGACTCTTTAACATTACCTCGCGTACCCGTGTCGAAACATTGACACTCAGACGTGAGTAGGACACTCGGACACTTCATTTTAGACCAAAACATGAGTTTTATTCATAAAATAAACGAATCCGACACTTGGACAAGCACCCGTGTCGGATACTTCAAACCGAGTCCAAGCAACATAGTTGAAGATGAAGGGAGGATTGTACAAGATGACTGTCGTACCATAAACCATCAAGCTCCAATGTGAAGCATCACATCCCCTGACAAGATAAATACCACATTACTACCATTGTGAAGCTCCAATTTGACTGACCTCGAGTATGACCTCGAGCCAAGCTTAACCAAATCCAAATATGAGCTGATCTCCAGCTCAGCAAGGCTTGGATAGAAAACCGTTTTTTTATTTTTTTCGGTATAATTTTAATATTTACTAATTACATTTATTTTCAATTACGTTGTTATTTTACATTAATATATTATTTTAGTATTTCATTAGTTATATTTGCCTTTTGAATATATGCATTTTAGTTAAATTTTTAAAAAGCATAAAAAGGTAAGAATATAACGACAAGACAAACAAGTGCTTCAATTTTTTAGATTCAATGAGCTAAGAGTCAAGCCCAAGTTCAGGTTAAAATCTGACTCAAGTCACGCCTACTGGAGCTCAAAACGGCACGGTTAGTACACCCCCTTAATCATGCTCGAAGAATAAAGTGCTCGAGAAAAGCTCAAGCTCGGGCTAGAGCTCGAGAAATATTATGCTAGTCGAGATAGAGCCCAGGCTTCAAGAGCTTTAGCTTGTCACTTTACTTTGTTTTTGTTTATTACTCCTTATTAAAAGTGCAGGTTTACGTTAACACAGATTATAATCTATACTCTTTTGTGTTCATACATCACGATTAAAGTTTTTATAGGCTTACGTTTTCAAAAGGGTATTTAATCCACCACTTTGTGTACAGGAAACCTAACTTTCAAAATAGCCTTCATTAGTCCATTTCTTCAGAAATACGCAGCCAAAGCAATTACATGTTCAACAGACACTGTTAATAGACTAAAGATGCACCATAAAGACATGTAGCAGTTATAGCAGTATGGCAAGGAGTTGGCTTCATACCTATTTCTCCAGAAATAAAAGACGCGCTTTTGGAGATGCTCTTGGGAACCCCATCAGCGTTTTCGACATGTTCAGTTGCAACTCAGTAGTATAACATCTAACAGACTTGAAAAATACGTTTTTGAGGACAACTGAAATGGCAAGCAGATATTCAACCAATTTGAGTTCCGCACTTGATCCCGTGATATGCTCAATATTGACCTCATAGAGGTGATCCAATTTGTAGTTGTAATCGAAGTCGAGAATGGGCTGGCCAGCCCTTTTCCTACCTGGAATTACCTGCAGTAAGACGTAAATTCATGCAACAAAAACAGAATAAATATATGAATATATGACAGGTGCGTTTGTAATTTAAGAAATAATTCATTTAAACACAAGTTACTCACTGAAATGTCGAGCTTCTTAATGTAGGGACAACATTTAATCATGGACAAAAGATAACGGAAATGAGCAAATTTACTCAAATTTAGGCCACTTAAACAAAGTTCGTCTAAGTGGTTGAATGTGACTGACGGAGATCTCATAATCCTACCTGCAGCCAAGAACTTACATTCACAAGCAGAAGGGACGTCAATTTGAAGAATGAAAGTTATAACATCGACAGCTAAGAGTAAAACAGAGAAAGGCACACCATCTCTACCTGACACGAGTAATCATGAAACTTGATGGACTGAAGTGGACAAGAACTTGCAAGAAGATTGATAGAATCAATTGTTTCAACGGTTATTTGTTCCGGCATTGTCGTCAGGACCAGTGATATGCTTTTAAGACT
This sequence comes from Silene latifolia subsp. alba, assembly GCA_001412135.1. Taxonomy (NCBI): domain Eukaryota; kingdom Viridiplantae; phylum Streptophyta; class Magnoliopsida; order Caryophyllales; family Caryophyllaceae; genus Silene; species Silene latifolia. The sequence goes on from LHUT01002616.1 coordinate 7,044, forward strand.
GACAACATTATTATTCCTGAAAACTAAAGACTCAAAATAGCCTATCAATATCAAGGTTTCTAGACTAGGTGTATATATTACAACATGATCCATACCAAACCAGTTCCGTAGAATCAATGTTGTCAGCATTGTACATTTCTCAATCAAACTACAAAAAATGTTCTCCTTACTAAACTCAATATTCACCAGCTCAAGGTGTTTAAGTTTAGGAAACCCATGGAAACAAGTAGGCAGAGGATTTAAAGTCAAGTTGGCGAGTTCTAGATAAACTAGCTCGCTGCACCGGAAGATACAAGAAGTAATATACATGTCAATTTTAAAATTCTCAATTCTAATCGTTTGGACTCCGTTTTTTGATAGAAATGATATCCATTGATTGAGATTCATATGATCACCATCTGCGGCATCTGGAACATAAAGATAAAAGTAATGAACGGGACCACTGCGATGGAGAAGTATTCTGCTAATAATGCGACTGCTTTCTCGCCAATTACAACTTCCATCCATATTTTTTTGCTCCTCATGGAAATCAGAATCAAAGTTGAGGTGCTCTAGTGACAACCAACCACGTTCCCATTGTTTGGACAACACGNNTATCAATCACAATATCCGGAACATTGCTGAAAAAATCCTCCATGTTTTGCGGAGACTTAGAACGAGGGATGGACACAGATTAAGTTCTTCACTCTTCAAAGTGTACTTGGGGATGAATTTCTTACCAACACCCTAAACACAAAGCACATTTCAACCCAAGACACTGATTCTCCTCGAGTAAAACAAAATCATAAATACACACCAGCTAACACAAAGCATATTTCGACCTAAGACACTGATTCTCCTGAAGTTAAAAAAAAAAAAAATATATATAAAACATACAGTCAATATTGAGTACAAGGCCACTTGGGACAAGTGACAAATTGAAACCATAAGTCGATAACAAAGAAATCAAGCAATATAAAGTCGACATATTAGTGGCAACCAGCAAAGTAGCAGTGCAGCAAAGAATTGGAAGTAGCCATTTAGGATATTACATGAATGAAGATTAGTCACTACCACCATTTTTTTAGATTTAGGACATGAAATTGTTCTTGTAATGTCGATTCATACCAAAAACAAACACGATAAAAAAACAGTTGAATGAATATTCTTTAGATTAACCGTGTTTTCTAAGCTGACCAAGAAAAATCAATCCATTGTTCCTGACAATGCTATCATAGCATAAATCTTCTGTAAAAACATGAAATGAGTAAAAATGTTGGGAAAGAAAAAAACAACTTTGCACAACTACAACAACAGCATGCTTCGATCCCAAATACAAGACATTCTGCAATACTCCCTCCACTTCAGTCCAATTACTACATTTGACCAAATATATGCCGGGAAATATGAAAAATGTATCAAATTGGACCAAACAGAGGGTAACACAACTAAGGTTTCGATTCAAACCATGATCAGTGGCGAAACCAAGTAGGCCTACCAATCTGCTAGTAGCATCCCCCTACCCACCAAAAAAAAATGATTTTAATTCGAGTTTTAGTTAAAATTTCCGGGTTTTTATTTCCCTAGATCCCCTTATTTCATTCATAGCTCACCCCCCTAACTATAAATCCCGGTTCCGCTACCAGCCACGCTAGTAACAAAAACATGTTACAGCACATTAATTTTCTGAAATTTTATGCAAATGCATTACAGCAACATACACTGGCAAAGAAATTGTGGGATTGAAATCAAGTAAGAAATTACAGCATAATCAAGATAGATAAGATGGGTTTCGCCCAGATTTTGGGTGGTCAAGTTATGAATTAATTAGGGTTCATAATCCTAAAAAAAATCCCAAATTAAGAAGATGGGGGAAAAACAGCAACTTTCATCGGATTGCATGCGCATAAAATGTAATCATACTTCTAATTTTCTAAAATAAGATAAGAGAGCAATTATATGTAAAATTTAATTACAGTGACAAAGAGAGGTTCAACTTACAAATAATGGAGATTGGAGACTGAGGTGAAAAAGAGAGTGAAGACTGAAGATAATGAGCAACTTTTTTTTTTTTAACAAAATCTCATCGAAGACAGCACGTATCCGTCACTTTAGAGTGACGTATATCATTTCCTCTCACAAATGACCCAAATAGATGAGAGAGGGAAGTATATGGGGGTGCCCCACCTTGTCCTCCTTATCCGTTTTGTGAGTGACATTGTTTTTTTTTGTACTATGGGTGCTCAATACTCATAAATTGGTTGTACCCTTCATAATCACAAATTCTCATTATAGACGGACATTATCCGTCTATACGTATAGACGGATACCATTTCCCCTCACAAAATACCCATTTGCCATAAAGTGGGAAGCACATGGGGGATGCCCCACCTTGTCCCTCTACCCATTTTATTAGAGGTTTTTACCCGTCTGTCCGCCCCACCCGTCTATACCAAGACCTATTGCTTCATAATTCATAGACTAAAGAGCACTTATAATTAGGCATGAGCAAGTTCCGGCCTGGACCGAAAAAATGGACTATTTGGTCTGGAATGAACCCGCACCGAATTTATTTAGGTCCGGTCCTCGGTCCACACGTTTTGAAGTTTCGGTTTTTGGACTGGTCTGATCCAAGACCGGTTAATATCGGTGCAGATCGAATGGACCAAAATTTAGGTGTTTTGCGACTAATTTTGGCAAATTTATAAAGTAATCAAGTATTTTATCGTCAAAACAATATTATAACCTTAAATTTGGTGGTTATTAATGGTAAAGATACTTTAATCAACTACGTATTATTTACACTTTTTGAGATTAAATTTTAATTATCATATACTCGAGGAGGCTTAATGGGTCGTCGGCCATCCTACAGGCCTACGTTTAACACCCAGTAGCGGGTTTTTGTTTTCTGTGTGATGCACCCAAATTTGGATATCAGTGACACTCTCGGGCAAATTTCATCTCTATAATTCATTCAGCTCGACAGACCTCCTCGCAAAAGGGTCTATAAAGTATAAATAAACAGTATCAAAGGGTACTGAAGATAAAAAAAAATCTTTTGAAATGAACATGTAAAACATGATAGGGTACGAGATGACTGTCATAACTCATAAGCATAAACCATCAAGCTCCATTGTTAAGCATCATCCGACATCCGTCTATCGAAAATCCCAAGCATGGATCTTATAATTACTTGTTCTCTGTGTCGGAATTTTTGGAACTGTTAACCTAGAGAATGCTAGCTGGTTAACTCTAGCAAATTATATGCCTTTTTACATCATTTCAAGATAATTATAGAATTGCTAGACTTTGCAACATCCTTATAGATATGTCTAAAGCACTTTTCCAACAATCTTCAACAAAAAATATTGCTTGGTATTTTAATTATTTTTCCAAGTGCATGTCATTCTTACAAACGAATCGAGACTACATATGCCCGACACATGAAGAACCACAAAACCACCGATAAAATACTGGGAAAGTTGCGCCAGCCAGAGAAAATAAAAGTACAACAGAAACTGATAATGGCCTAAAGGAGAACAGTAGTGACAGTATGGCAAGGTTGGCTTCGTACCTATTTCTAGAGAAATAATAGACGCGCTTTAGTAGATGCTCTTGGGAAACCCATCAGCGCTCTTGACATCTTCAGTTCTGACTCAATACTGATTCTATCAGACTTGAAAAACAGATTTTCGAGGACAGGTGAAATGGCAAGCAGGTATTCAACCAATTTGAGTTCTACAATTGATCCTATGATACCCTTAATTTTGACCTCACGGAGGTCATCCAATTTGTAGTTGTAATTGAAGTCAGAGATGTGTTGGCCGACATTTTCATTTTCATTTTCACCTGAAATAACCTGCAGTAATAAGTAATTTCATGTAAGAAAATCAAAATAAATATATGACAGATGCACGAGTAAGCGAAAAACAAATTCACATAAACCCGATTTACTTACTGAAATGTCTAGCTTCTTAATGTTGGGACAACATTCAATCAAGGAAAGAAGGTCACGGAGAACACCAAATTCGCACAAACTTAGATTAATTAGACAAAGTTCATGTACGTGGTTGAATGTGACCGATGAAGATCTTCTGATGCCACCTGCAGCAAATAACTTACACGCACAAGCAGAACGGACTTCAGGTTGGAGAGCTAAATAAACAAAAGCATTAATTTTCCTTGAAACGCGGATGCAATCATTACCTTACACAAGTGACCATCAAACTTAATGTACTGAAGTTGACAATAACTTGCAAGAAGGTTGGCAACATCAATTGTTGCAGCAGTTACGAGTTTGTCCGGCAGTATCTTCAAGCTCATTGATATGCTCCTGAGACTACGAATATTTCTGAAAGCTAGAGACTCAAAATGGCCATTTAATATCAGGGTCTGGAGACTAGGTGCATCTATTACAACATGATCCATACCGCTCCACTCCACAAGTATTAACGTTTCAAGCATTCTACAATTTTCAATCAAATTAGAAAAAATATTTTGCTTAAAGTGAATATTCTCCAGCACAAGGTGCTTCAGATTTGGAAAACCACTGAAATCAGTAGGCGGAGGACATAAACGGAAGCCTTTGAGCTCTAGGCTTATTAACTCCCTGCACCAGAAGATATAAGAAGTAATATCCATTTTTTTATACCAAAGGCTATTAATTGTGATCTTTCTGACTCCGTTTTTAGATAGAAAAGATATCCATTCGCTGTGATTTGTACGATCCCTACTTGCATCATGTAAAAAATGAAGGCAAAAGTCATGAACGGAACCTCTGTGATGGAGGAGTATATTGCTGATAGTCCGACTAAATTTTTGATAATCAGAACTCCCGTTCATTCTGAGCTCCTTCCAGAAATCAAGATCAAAGATGAGGCTTTTTAGTGATAACCAAGCACATCTCCATCGTTTGGACAACACGCTTGTTTGTGCAGCCATGCTAATCGGCAAGTTTTCAAGGATTTTACCAATCACAATATCCGGAGCATTCTCAAAAAAATCCCCCATTTTTTTAGAAGACTTGGAACAAGCCATGGACTGCTATAAAGGGATAAAAGTTAAGTTCTTCACTCCTCAAAGTGTGCGTTGAGATGAATTTTGAGCCGATAACCTAAATTCAAATCATATCTTCAACTAATTGTTGCTGACAATACTACCTTAGTAATTACTCCCTCCGTCCCGGTCAATTGGTGTCCTTTGGTTTTGGCACAAAGACCAAGAAAAGGGAAGGGGCACAATTACTAAATGACAACTTGAATAAATTGAGTGCAAATAATCAAATTGCTCGTCAAATTCATTCTTAAAATAGAAAGAACAACAATTGATTGGGACACCCAAAATAGAAAAGGACAACAAATGATCGGGACAGAAGGAGTAAATCATTAATAATCACCAGAACTCAAGACACATATTCCTTGTTTTCCATCAATCTCTAGTTAATCAAAATTAGTCACTACCAGCATTTTAATTAAATTGGGGAAGTCGAATTAATTAGGGTTCATCTTCCAACAAAAAAAACCCAAATTAAGTTGACAGGGGAACATCAACAGCCTTTACAGATTGCATGTACATAAAATGTAAACATAGTTCTAAAATAAGATTAAGAGAGAAAGTAAATGTAAAATTTAATTACAGTGGCAGAGAGGTTGAACTTACAAACAAGGGAGAAGGAGAAGTTGAGTTCAAAAGAAGAGTGATGAAAATGCGGGGAAGTGAGTTAACCGGTCGGGATAGATGAGATTAATTTGAAGTTGGCAAAAGTTTGAGTCGGATCGGATTGGGCTGGGTCAGTTCGGGATCAAATCGTTTCAGGTCAACCGGATCATTCTGGATTAACTATTATCTAGTTACTAGTTTTATCCCGTGCAAAATTGCACGGGTTTGGTTATTAAACTTGTTATTAAAAAAAGTTTTAAAAAGTTGTAAAATATTGAAATTAGAATTCCACTAAAACCATCATATATGAATGAAAAGTAATTAAGTTTATACATAATTTAACGACAATATAAATATTGAGAAATCTTTATTATCTCATTTTCAAAATCATTATAAAAAAACATTATTGTTTGCTTTTTATACAGTTGTAATATTAAATAAAGTAATTCACCACAATCCTTAAATCGAACAAAAACTTCCAGAAAACATGAAAAAAACATTAATTTGGTCATAATTCTTTGCTTGGTAAGAACCAATTCCATTGAAATTAATTTAGCCAAATTAATTTTGATGAGTTTAGAAAATTGAGAAAATGAGAAACAAAGATGGTAGTGGGAAGTTTTTATTGTCAAGCAAACAATGCAGGTCCCACATGTGTTGAATTTTTTGGGGGGGAAAAAGTTGTATATGATGATGTGGGTGAAGGAAATTGCTTTAAATGTTCTTGGTTTAATAAAGATATAAGATTTATGAATAATAATCGGCTTCAACCAATAACTATTCGGGTCGAGTTTTATTGAATCGGATTTTATTGAATCGGGATAGTTTTGTCAAATCTACATATATCATATGATTTGGGTTCGAATTATGTCAATAATGTATTGCCGTTATTGGGCTTATCAGCTTATGACTGCTTTTGGATATTACACCAGGAAAAAAAAAACATAATTTATTTTCGCAGTACAAATTTTACTCATTGTAGTACTTTTTACACCAAACTTTCCATTTACTACCCTTACAAAAAAAATAGCAAACTTCATTCCCTCTTTTTCTCTCTATTGTTCCATGGCTTCCATCCTTACCTTCGTTCAACCGTTCAACCTCCTTCAATTATTCAATTATGATTAATTATTCAATTATAGAACATATATTTATTAGTTTGCTAATCTATTACAATTAATCGAATTGACTCCTTTATAATTTTGTAAATTTTTAATTAGGGTTTATGCTCAAATTAATTGCTATTAATTGTTATTAGATGGTGGGATATTGGTGTAGCCGTGTAATAGGATGTCGCCATTGACATGTAGTTTGGCCTTTTGTTTTCTTAATTTTTCAATGTATTGTACGTACTACATAGCAGTACACAATGGTTTCAACTTTCACAATTCACATAGTACACTGTACGCACCGACTCTGACCGACCAACCAACCACCACCATCCCTCAACGACGACGACATGAGACGGAAATAAGGTGATACGGAATTAGGGGAAAATGTTGTGAAATTAGAGAGAATATATTAGAGAGAAGTTAGGGAGGGAAAATGGGATGAAAAATGGTAGGGGTATAATTGTCAACTGTGTACGATGAGTAAAATGTGTACTGCGAAAATCAGTACCCAAAAAAAATTCATTTAGAAATATACTTTTTTTTTTTTTGACAGCAAGAAATGACTCAAGAAATGACTTGAGTCACTTGAAAACAAAGTAAAAATAGTCATTGAAATAATTAATAATCCTCTGCCAAGATAACTACCACAGTACCACCATTGTGAAGCAGGAAATTCCCAAACATGGATCTCTTAATTATATGTTGAAACTGAATGGCGTTACAAATGCAGACCGTCTTGCTTGAGGTGGAGATTATACGCGGTGTGACCTGGTTAAGGTCATATAGGAGCTTGCTTGTTCTCTGTGTCGGAATTTTTGTAACTGTTAATCTTGATAACTTTTTGCATATTTTCAAGATAATGCCCTAAAGAAGCACAGTAAGTAGAAGTCGTAGCAGTACGGCAAAGTTGGCTATACCTATTTCTCTAGGAATAAAAGACGAGCTTTCGTAGATGCTCTAGGGAACCCCATCAGTGCTCTTGACATTTTCAGTTCTGACTCAATACCGATTATACCAGACTTGAAGAACAGATTTTCGAGGACAGGTGAAATGGCAAGCAGGTATTCAACCAATTTGAGTTCCGTACTTGATCCTGTGATACCCTTAATGTAGACCTCACGGAGGTGATTCAATTTGTAGTTGTAATTGAAGTCAGGGATGTGCTGTCCAACATTTTCACCTGAAATAACCTGCCGTAATAAGTAATTTCATGTAAGAACAACATAAATATATGACAGATGCACGAGTAAGCTAAAAACAAAATGAATATATGACAGATGCACCAGTTCAGAAAAAGTTATATAACTAGATTTACTTACTGAAATGATGAGCTTCTTAATGTAGGGACAACGCTTAATCATGGACAGAAGGTCACGGAGAACACCAAATTCACTCAAACTTAGATCAGTTAAACAAAGCTCATCTAAGTGGTTGAATGTGACCGATGAAGATCTTTCGACGCCACTTGCAGCAAAGTACTTACATGGACAAACAGAAGGGACTTCAGGTCGGCAGCAAATTGAACTATACAATCTACTTCTCAAAGTAAAACAAAAGAACTACGGAGTAATTTATCTTTACCTTAAACAAGTGACCATTGAACGTGATGGACTGAAGTTGACAAGAACTTGCAAGAAGATTGAGAGAATCAATTATTGCAACAGTAGTTGTATGATTTTTCGGCATTGTCTTCAAGCACAATGATATACTTTTAAGACTGCGAAAATTTCTGCAAACTAGAGACTCAAAATTGCCATTTAATACCAGGGTCTCGAGACTAGGTGCATCTATTACACTTTGATCCATACCGCTGCACTCCACAAGTTTTAAAGTTTCAAAGATTTTACAATTTTTAATCAAACTAGAAAAAATGTTTTGTTTAAAGTCAATATCCTCCAGTACAAGGTGCTTGAGATTTGGAAAACCGCTGAAATCAGTAGGCGGAGGACATAAACGGAAGCCTTTGAGCTCTAGGCTAACTAACTCCCTGCACCAGAAGATATAAGAAGTAATATCCACTTTTGTAAACCAAGTGTTAATAATTGTGATCTTTCTAACTCCGTTGTTAGATAGAAAAGATATCCATTGGCTGGGATTTGTATGATCCCTATTTGCATATTCTATTGCCGGAATATAAAGATAAAAGTCATGAACGGAACCTCTGTGATGGAGGAGTATATTGCTGATAATCTGGCTAAATTTTTGCAAATCATAATACTCATCCTTCGATGTGAGCTCCTTCCAAAAATCAAGATCAAAGATGAGGCTCTTTAGTGATAACCAAGCACATCTCCATCGTTTGGACAACACGCTTGTTTGTGCAGCCATGCTAATCGGCAAGTTTTCAAGGATTTTATCAATCACAATATCCGGAGCATTCCCAAAAAAATCCCCCATTTTTTTAGAAGACTTGGAACAAGCCATGGACTGCTATAAAGGGATAACAGTTAAGTTCTTCACTCTTCAAAGTGTGCGTTGAGATGAATTTTGAGCCGATAACCTAAATACAAATCATATCTTCAACTCATTGTTGCTAAGAATGCTACCTTAGTAATTAATCATTAATAATCACCAGAACTCTACTGAAAGTGACTTCCACAAGCAAAACTTTGAAATCGGTATGAATGTTGCTAAAGAAAAAAGCAATGCACGCAATCTATTATTTGGATAGTTTGATTAGCTAACATGCAGAGCAGTTGTGGAACTAAGGGGACAAGTGGGGAGGTCCATTATCCATGCATAGATAAAAAGGTTATTTAATGAGAATAATCCAAACACTACGTTAACTCATCATAATCTGAATTATTATTAGTAAGAGGATATAAAAGATGGGAACCAGAAAGTGTGATATAAAAGATGAAACTTGGTAAAAGCAGAAGGGTGGCAGCGAACAAACAACCTACTCATTATTCTGGCCAACTGACAAATTAAAATGGTAAGTCGATAACAAGTGTGTGCCGGCTAAACACAGATCAAAGATCAGGCAATATACAGTCTACATATACATGTCAAAAATGGCACAGAGTTGGAATTAACCAAATAAGATACGGAGTATAACAATGAAGATGTGCATACAGATATACCTTGTTTCCATCAATCTCTAGTTCCTCAAAATTAGTCACTACCATAGCAAAACAAACCCAAATGACAAAACAGATGAATGAATCTTAAGATTACCCGTGCTCTCTAAGCTAACCAACAAAATCAATTCATTCTTGCGAACAATGCTATCAAAATCATTAATCATCAACAGAAATCAATTGCAAGAGACTTCCACAAGCAAAAACTTGAAATCACTAGGAAATGTTGAAAAAAAGAAGCAATTTTGCACATCTACAGCAAAAGCATGCTTCTCTCTATCTCAAATACAAGACATTTTGTAATACTCCTTAAAGGTTTCAATTAAAACCATGCTCAGTGGCGGAACCAAGTGAGCCTAGCAGTCTGCTAGTAGGCTAGTAGCAGCTCCCAACCCACCAAAAAAATTGATTGTTTTTCGAGTTTTAGTTAAAATTTTCGAATTTTTTTCAAGTTCGCCTTATTTCATTCATCATTCGCCCGCTAACTATAAATCCCGGTTCCGCTACCAGCCATGCCAGTAACAACATGTTACAACAACATTAATTTTCTAAAAAATTTCACAAACACAGTACAGCAACATACAATGGCATAGAAATTGTGGGATTGAAATCAAATACACAAATCACAGCAGTTAAGCAAGATAAAATAAAATGGGTTATGCCCAGATTTTGAGGATTGATCAAGTTATGAATTAATTAGGGTTCATCTTCCT
>LHUT01002617.1:0-14590 GCA_001412135.1 Silene latifolia subsp. alba
AACCTCTCTTAGTAAACCCTAACTCTAAATTACCCATAAGACAAAGAGGAAAAAGGTGAGATTTCTACTTACAAAGGTAGATCGGGAAATAGGAGAGGTGTTCCACCATTAATACAAGCTTGAAGGATAAGAGAAGGCATGGGAGCATTTTAGAGAGAGGGGAGGGTTTTAATGTAAGAAGGAAGAAGGAGAAGAATGAATGGGATAGGGTTGGGATAGGATGAAATCCTGAAATATCCTTTCTCTGGTACAACTCAGCACCACTCGACCGAGTGACCGGTTCACTCAACCGAGTGGCGCTCACTCGATCGAGTATACCCTTACTCGCTCGAGTGCCAACTCACTTGGTCGACTAGGGGTTCTACTCGGTCAACTAGAAGTCTACTAGGTCTAGTTTAGGTCTTACTTGGTCTCGTAGGAGGGTCACCCTTTACTTCCGAGTACATGTGGGCTCCCTCACGTGTCCCTAGGTCTAAGTACGGGTCCCACAAAGGCCGAGTATTACATTTAACCACCACCAACGTAATCCCCTCATTTACCTCATATTTTTTTTCTCTCCCTCTCTCTCACATTTATATTTTGAGCAGAACATTGAAAGCGCATACCAATTTTAGTTTTTAATAGAAGAGAATAGTAACAATTAGAATTCAATATCATCAAATTCAAGAGGGAGTAATGAAGATGAAATATTGTATTCATTTCCAGAGTAATAATCCCATATTTTGCTGTCGGGAAATCGAAGGTGCAGAATACAATGCAAAAAGATTGTTTGGTTAGGGAAAATCGCGGAGCTGTATATTTTGCTGTTAGCCTGTCATATTCGGTGCTTGGAATGCAGGTTGATGTGCTGATATTTTAATTTTACAGCAGCCTAAGGGCCATAAATCAGATGGTTGAGAAGGGTTTGAAACACAATCACTGCAGGATGCAAAACAAATATAGTTCGATATGGAGATTGAGGTTAAGATTATCAAGTGGGTGTTATTATTGGAGTTAATTATAACAAGAAGAATTAAATGAGTTATGTGTTATTTTTGGTGTGATGATAAATTGTTTGGGCTGCTCAATTGTGGCTACTTACTGAGTTACGGTGGTGTGCCAGCGAGTCATTGTTCACTCCATCAAACACATTTATAAACTCAACGACCAACTTAGCAAGCGATAAGTAAAGGTCGATCCTCGGGATGGTGTGTTTTGGGTTTTAAGTCTATGTACCTCAATTTATGCAAGTGTCACGATTTGGGTTTGAGTTTATAATCTAAACTACTACAAAGAAACGTAAACAAATAAAAGGCAAAGTATGCAAATAAGGGTAGAGATGTAAACAAACGATAAAAGACACTAGGGTTCCATGGGATCGTAAGGGAAATCATGGTAGATCACATAAATGAGTCACATAAAGGGTTAGTGTTGGGTTAGAACCGAGTTGGTTTAGATCTTACGGTTCCTAAGTCGATTTGGGTTTCCGTAGTCGAGTTGGTTTATATCTTATGGCTCCTTGGCCAACTTGGGTCTCCCTATTCAACATCATGCATGGTCTAACAATCCTTGAGTTGGTTTATGTCTATCAAGGCTTGTTGAAAAGGTAGAGAATCATGCTAGGTTGTCAATCAAGCATTTCATCAAACATAACATGTGCATAAGTTGAAACCACAACAAATAATTATTCATATGAAATCATTAAGCATGGATATATCCCATAATTACTCCCCTAATCCCCCACTAACCCTAGTGAAAATACTACTCACTACACATCATGGTAATTATGCTAACAATGGTGTCAAACATCATAACACAAGTAAACATGATGATAAAGTAGGGTAATAAACAAAGGATTAACAAAAGATGAGAAATGTACCAACTTGGAATGTAAAGATGAAAATAAATAAAGGAGGATCCTTGTATAGAGATTGAGACTTATCACTTAGCCTTCAAATACATATCCAAGAGATCCAAATGTAAACTATTGAATATGTAAATTGAAAGAACAATTATTGAAAGATTAATGTAAATTGTGTGGGAAGATTAAAGACTAATATAACAGAGTAATCTAATCTAAGGGGGCTTCCTAAAAATAATGAAGCATAACCCTAATTATTGTCATTGGGGTATTTATACTAATACAAGGATTAAATGCTAATTAGATATTTTGAAATATGGAAGGCAAGGCAATCGTAGATGGAGCCGCCCGGATTGGACTTGCTCTTGATGATCCCTACCGTGGAATCCGTCTGGATCCTCCAGGAGCTCGCCCGGATCGCCTGAATCCGTCCGAGTCTCTTGTCAGCATGCCCAGATTCGGCTGTTTTGGCCTTCTTCTTCTTTTGTTGCCCCAGAATACGTGGGGATCCTTCTAAGTAGTGGGGACTTGTTCTAATTTGCCTTTAAAACTTGATATGAGTCTTTGGTTTCCATCTCCTCTTCATGCTTGGTCATTAGTACCATGAATTAGGCTCCTAAATGCCCCGTTTATGCATGATTTTCGTCCCTTTTGCTTCATTTCCTACAAAAGAGCTAAAATCCAATAGAAAAGGAAATAAAAAGCGGAAGACGCCGAAATGACCCTAATAAGTGCAAGAAAGCATGCAAAATGAGGTCCAATTAGGGATTAAAAGTGCGCTTTTTACGACCACATCAAATATCCTCAAACCGAACCTTTACTCGTCCCGAGTAAAGAGGTGATAAAAACCAAGACCTTTATTTAAACTAAACCTAATAGTATATCCGATGTGACATAATTAGCGGGTCTTAATCCTCCCCTTCAACCCACAATAAGACATTCATGAGGTAGAATGCCTTCTTGCAAGACAAGGTGAGGTTGCCAAAATGGCGATGCATCCAACATTAAGCACATAAACAAGACAAAGGATGAATCTACAAAAAGAATCACCACTTTCCTCATCTAAGTGGCAGAAATCAACTAAAAAGGAAGCAATATAAGGGTACACACTCCATTCTAGATACTAGTTCTACAAACTACTAAGTTCAAGAGGATAGAAACAAGTCACCTCTTAATGGTGTCTAATTAGGCTACTTTTATCCATAATTATCAAATGCTTCCGTCAAGAGCAAGGTCCTTATGGTGTTAGAAGTCACTGTAGGATCGTGGAATTCCCACTCTTGCCTAGACAAAAGGAAGGGCCATCCCCTCTCCACCATGCAAAATAAGATAGGACCATCAATAAGTAAAAGGATTCAGGATGTATGAGTTTCAAAATTGTAGTTTGCTTTTGGGTTATTTTCCCCCAATATTGTAGCATTTGACATTTATGAACATTTTTTACCATTTTTTATGATTGGCATTGAATACTTTGGCAATAGGTCTTTTGGCAATAGAATGCGGCGGTGACCAATAGTATGCAAATCCTTACCGAAGTGACATCGAGAGCGACCCCATATGTAATAAGGCTACTCTAGAAGAGCATATAAGTCCCATTTGCACTCATAAGCCTAAGACAAAGATACTTGACAAAATTGAAGACTTTTTGGCTTTCATTTGGCATTTGAACTCAATTTGACGTTTATATGTGCCCATTCCCTTTGGTTAACAAAATGATAGATGGTATAAGTTGGAAGAACGGTTGCATGATATCAAAGGTCACCTTGGAATAAACGGTAACCAAGGAATTATCACACCACAAGGAACTTTTGACTAGGCCTTAGTGCATGAGTCAAAAGATATTTGTAAGACACTAAAAAGAGTGTCTTGAATCTATTCTAGTGTACAAAGTCTTAAGGAGAAAAAGTATTTACAAGGTCCTATATACACTTGCCAAGTTTCCCAATTAGGTATTTCAAAAACTTTAGCTAACTGCAACTTACATATATACAAGTCTAATGCATATGCAACTATCCAACTAAATGCCATATAATCCTAAATACAAACTCCTAACATCATATAATTACAAACCGCAATACAAAAATTCACCATATCCTCCTCGGCAAGTAATCTCACCCTCCTCGTATGAATTAAGTGAAAGAAATGGAAGGGAATAAAGTTTAGAATGATCATACCAAGAGGTCTTCACTTTCCTTGTAATATGTCTCGAATGAGGTGTCGTACCTATGTGAGAAGAGAACAAAAGCACACAAGTATATACAATTCTACATTACTAAATAAAACAACATGTGTTTTGGATTTTTCAAATTTTTAGGGATTTTTGGTTTTATGAAATTGAAGAACATGTTTTTGAGATTTTTCAATTTTTTATGTTTTTTTTGAAATATATTTTCCCATCCCCACACTAGCATGGACATTGTCCTCAATAGACAAAGCGATAGGAAAATAGATGCAAGTGCAATGCATGAAGCTATTCTACGTTCAAATGCATGAACTAATACTAAATGCAATTCTATATGATATATATTACAAGTGATGAAAACTAAACTAAACTAAGTGATGCATGCTTTTTATTGATTGGAAAGCTAATTTGAATTAGCTTGGATTACTTATGATCAAACCTCCCCTAACCGATTTAAACACCATTGCTAGTGTAGGAGGAGTGAGGTTTGGTCATGAGTGATAATGTATGAATGCAAGATATATAATCTAATTACAACTAGCTGCATGAGCTATATAACATAAATGACTATGCAAGCTATACTATATGAATTAACTATCTAATGTAAATGTGATATGAAGTTCATTATAAATGCAAGTCTAAGCTAGTGGTATGTAATCTATTCTAAGGTATAATATAATGAAAACTATACATGAACGATTTGGATAAAAGGGAGAAGTATCATTTACCTTGGACTTGTCTCAAGGCAAGGGCTCATAACCTCTGAACTCATCATCACTCGGAT
Organism: Silene latifolia subsp. alba; assembly: GCA_001412135.1. Taxonomy (NCBI): domain Eukaryota; kingdom Viridiplantae; phylum Streptophyta; class Magnoliopsida; order Caryophyllales; family Caryophyllaceae; genus Silene; species Silene latifolia. The sequence continues at coordinate 4,807 of LHUT01002617.1, forward strand.
TGTTATACCCAACATACCCTCTTCCTTGATTCCCTTGGTTAGGGAATATAGATCCGGTTGGGACCAAGATGGTAGAGGGCCTCTAGGGTCGACGTACCCTTGTTGCGCCATTTGATAGTAGAAGGGATATTGTGTCAAGTAGTTATCAACCCTCCCATCATACACCCTGACGTCGACGTGGTGCATCATCTCCACCAAGGTTTCCATGGTTGGAGGTTTATTTGGATAGCGTGGGACATAGGGTTGATGTGGGTTTGGATAAGGAGGTATCAGTGTATAGTGGGGTTGGCCACCTTGTTGGAATGGTGGGTACCCCAAGTTTGGCATTTGGTGATGTGGTTGGGGTTGATGATGAGGCACCCCTCTTTTTCCTCCTCTTGTTGGTGTTGATGCTCATAGATTTCTATCGGGAGGAAGTAACTTGGCTTTGGTGAGTACCTGCTCAAGCGGAGCTCGGTTTGCTGTACATTCCACCCCATAAGTGCCAAAGAGGAGCACCCCTTGGTGTACCATTCCACATTTCCCGTCGCATTATAGGCACACCACTTGTGGAATTGGAAGATAATTTGTTCATCAATTAAAGTATGCCCTTAAAGCGCCACATATCTCCCGTCTGGGTTAAAGTTGGGGCACAATTCATTGGCTAACATTGTTATAAGTCCACCCATCACAAAGCTTTTGGCATTTTTGTGCCCCTTTGCGAAATCGTTAAGTCGATTAAGCATTTCAAGAGCCGTGTTGAAGTTGAAGCGCCTTGTCCCTTGCACATTGAGGTAGGACTCGAGGAAGGTCAAGTCAAGCAAGGTGCAAGTATGTAGATCAAGTCTTCCGAGAATTACTCAGGATATAAACCTCTCACAAATTTTAATCACAGGATGTTGGATATCAAAGGTATGGCATTGTTTAAATTCGGTATAATCCCTTTCGGAAATGGCTTTCCTAAGATGAGCAATATTAAGGTCTGACGACTTGTTGAGGTCGGTTGTTGGGATTTCGATGCCAAAGACTTCGGCAAAATGGCCAAGAGTTATTTTGTGGGCCTCATTGCAAAGTCGGAATCCCAAGGTGACTCCACGAGTTCGATGCGTAAAGACACGAAGACTACACAAAAACCCTAGAGTAAGGCTAAGGTAAGTGTCTTCTTGGGCATAAAACATCTTCTCAGATCCCATCCTTGAAAGAAAGTCTCGGTTTGTTGTCTAATTCCGAGTGTTTTTCATACCTCAAGGTCAAGAAACATAGTAGGTTTGTAGTGCATGCCTAGAAACTCCACAAACCGCTTTCGGTGCTCGTCGTTAATGAACACAACTTTCGGAAATTGCCCAAGTTGTTCAATGCCCGGTACCATCATCTATTCTTGAACCCTTGCCTCCGGTGTAGCGGTTGAACTACCTCCCTTTTGGCGTTTGGATACCTTTTCACCGGTCTTGGACTCGCCCTTGCTCCTTCCAAACATCTTGTTTGATAAATCTACTCAAATAGGGACTACCCGACATGATGTTGTCTCAAATCCTTCAAGAAATGAACCCAAATGTCTTAATAGCACCTTAGAACCAAGGTATGATCTGAATTGCAGTTGTAAGGTGAAAATCAAACCCAAAAAAAGAACTTCTTATACCCGGATTTTTGGAATCCTAGGTTTTGGGAAGATGATTTTGAGTGATTTTTGGTAATTTGATGCTTGGAAATTGAGTTGAATATGTCTAGGATTGATGTAGGATGAGTTTTGGATTGATTTTGGGTGATCTGATTGAGTGTTGAGTGGATTTTTGTTGGAGGTTTTTGTTAGGGGTTTTGGGATGAAGATGAAGATTTATGTATTATTGTTGATAAGGTAAGGGAAATGGATGGTAGGTGGTGAAATAAGAGAAGAAAACAGGCGGGCTCAAGCGGGCCTGGTAGGGATCTAGGCGGGTTTTGGCCCATAGATCCTACTTGTTTTTCCAATCCAGGCGGGCTCTTGTTTGCCTCGGGCGGATTCTCTAAATTCGAGCGAGCTCTGCCCCAATCCGGGCGGATTCTCCGCCAGCAATCTTTCCTTCAATTTCTCATACCCAACTTATGGGGATGGTGGTCTAGCTTGGGCTAGACGGTGTACTCATGCTTCCTTAATCAAAATTTGGTCTTGGCGAGTCATAATCTTCATTTCTTTGGCCATATCCATCTTTCCATTTCGTCATTCACCTATCAAAAGTTCTCAAAATTAGATGAAAACCCACCCTTGCATCTCTCATGTAAAAGCTAATGGATGCAAGTAAATTACAATTCTAAAATGCATCTATACTATTATGCAAAGCATTAAACTATATGCCAAGTTCTAGGAAAAGAGGTATGTTACAAATGGTGGTTTAAGGTAGGACTCCACCAAACTAAATCAATTTAATGCTCTCAATAACCTATAAAAGGCTTGTGAATAGACCTCGAATAAGTATAAGTAGGACTTTGACCACTTCAAGANTTCTCCAAACTCATTTCATGTTGCCATGTTTATTGATGTTGTCCATGTTGCTCAATGCTCTCAATAAACGGTCAAAGGCTTGGGCACAATTCTCAAATAAGCAAAGATAGAACCATGGCCACTTCAAAATGGAATAGAGCCAATCCTCCACAAGGGGCTTTTCATTGAAATTTCTCCCCTTCACCTTGGCCTTTTCATCATAGCCTTTTTGGCTCTCCAAATTAGCAAGCTTAAAATTCTTGTCATCGGGAGGCTTCCATTCTCTCCCGTCTCCTTTAAGATCAATGTTAATAATGGCATTCGGTATCATCAATCCTTCAAAAATAGAAGGAGAATCTCCATAGTCTTGATGATGGAGTGGTTTAGCAAAGGAGAATGTAGATGCCAAATCTTCACAAGTGGGTTCATTCATGGCTCCACTCTTGAGTCTTTCGACGGAATACTCTTGAAATAACATATTGGCCTTTTCGAAAAAACCTTCAATGTCACTTTCAATGATCATGGGCTCCATGGTATGGGTCATGAGGTCTTCATAATCAAAGGGAGAGAGGCATTTCTCCTCTTCATAAACATGATCCTCAAACCTCTCAAGTATAGGTTCCTCAAGTAGATCGGTCTCATAATCCTATTCATCTTGTGATTGCATCTTGCCTTCATTCCATGGATCATGGCAAGATCCATAGCCTTCATCATCCTTCTCCATTGACTTATCATCACTATATGAGTCGTAAATATGGGCCTTAATCCTTCTTGTCAACTCCCTCTTCACTATTCCAATTTCCACTTCAAATGACACCTTTTCATATTCACTAAATTTCAAGTGAATTGGCTCCTCTAACTTTGCATCCTCTATGTCAAAGGTCATTCCCTCAAATTCGCATTCATGGATGATGTGTACGAAGTTGGACACCGATTGGGATATGGGATGATTGACGTTTATGGTTTGGCGAGATGTGGTTGGTGGGGTAGTTACAAGGATAGCCTCATAGGGTCCTTTAAACACTTCCTCCTCTTCACTTTCTTCATCAAGGGGTTTCTGGATAAATTCCATTTGAGTCAATTTATGTCCCAACTTTTGCCCACTTTGTACAAGGCCATTTAACAACTTATCTCTTGTCTTGCTCTCCGCATGTACTTGCTCAAAGAATTGTTGCTGGCTTTGAAGCAATTGTAGCACCAAGGTTTGCAAGTAGGGGTTTTGGTTATCTTTATGTTCTTGTTGGGTGTAGATTTCATCAAATGAATGATATGGAAGGGTTGATTTTGGAAGTGTTGTTGACGTGGATGGTTATTTGGGTTTTGGCATGAAATATTCGGGTTATAGTATGAGAAGTTTGTGGGGTAATTTGGGGTTTCATTGTATAAGTTGTAGGATAAGTGTGTGTTTTCAGACCTCTCCATTCATACAAGTCATACCTATTTGCTCCACGTTGCTCATCCACTTCTTGTTAAAAGCTTTGTGCCATTCTCATTGCTAAAACAAGGGAACAACTACAAACACGGGAACTACAAGAAATCGGTAAAATGACTTCGAGGAACAAGTTTCTCAAGGTTAAAGCACAATTAAAATAAGACAAATAAACAAGAATTTAATAACTTAGATTATAAGCCTACTCAGTCAAGTTCATGGGCTTAGAGAAAAATTTGTGAGGTTAAGGAAAAGTTTAGAGATGCTTTTGTCCAAGGAAAATGGTTGGATGCTACTGATGCTTATAAAATTTCTAAAGGATATGAATGACTTACTCATAATGCTCAACAAAAAGTGTAATGGGCAAAAGCTGTCTGTAATAGATTTAACATTTCTAGGTATAATTTCATTATATAGCTTATTCAGAGGCAGAGACTTCTGACTTTGGATAGATTACAGAAAATGGGTATTACTTCTTCTGGGATTTCTTTTTTTGTGTGGCAGCCAGAATGAGAGTCATCAGCATCTTTTCCATGACTGTAGCTATGCAAAGCAATGTTATCAGCATTTATTCTCATGGTTGCAAATTCAAATGATTGGTGACATTACACCAGAAAAACTGTTAATGCAGAGAAGATTGTCTAGTTTTCAAAGGTTAGTTATGAGCTCCTTGGTGATAGCTGTTCAGTATGAAATTTGGCATACCAAGAATGTATGAAGGATGTAGAGTTATGTTATGCACCCAACTTCACTCATTCAGCAAATCAAAGAGGGGTGTAGGCTTCGTATTATGGCAGTGGCAAAAGGGCAAGTCAGATTAGAGGATATAAATTGGTGTAAACTCAAAGGTCTCATGTAATCCTTGTATTCATGTTTTAGATCTATTAGCTGGTTCTTTGCAAAAATGTTTGTTTATAGTACTCTTCTTACCCGAGGAGTAATAAAATTGGATGTACTGAAGACAATGAGATCCCTTTGGGATATGGTTTAATAATACTTATATTTCCAGCAAAAAAAAAAAAAAAAACTAAACACCGTCCCCGACAAAGGCGCCATATTGGTGGGCCAGCGAGTCGTTGTTCACTCCATCAAACACATTTATAAACTCAACAAACAATTTAGCAAGCGATAAGTCGAAGTCGATCCTCGGGACGATGTGTTTTGGGTTCTAAGTCTATCTATCTCAATTTATGCAAATGTCACGATTTGGGTTTGAGTTTATAATCTAAACTACTACACAGAAACGTAAACAAATAAAAGGTAAAGTATGCAAATAAGGGTAGAGATGTAAACAAATGATAAAAGGTACTAGTGTGTCATGGGATCATAGGGGAAATCATGGTAGATCACATAAATGAGTCACATAAAAGGTTAGTGTTGGGTTAGAACCGAGTTGGTTTATATCTTACAGTTCCTAGGTCGATTTGGGTCTCCGGAGTCGAGTTGGTTTATATCTTACGACTCCTAGGTTGACTTGGGTCTCCCTATTCAACATCATGCATCGTATAACAATCCTTGAGTTGGTTTATGTAATACAAAGCTTGTTGAAAAGGTAGAGAATCATGCTAGGTTAATAATCAAGTATTTCATCAAACATAACATGTGCATAAGTTGAAACCACAACAAATAATTATTCATATGAACTCATTAAGCATGGATTTATCCCATAATTACTCCCCTAATCCCCCACTAACTCTAGTCAAAAGACTACTCACTACACATCATGGTAATTATGCTAACAATGATGTCAAACATCATAAAACAAGTAAACATGATGATAAAGTAGGGTAATAAACAAAGGATTGACAAAAGATGAGAAATGTACCAACTTGAAATGTAAAGATGAACATAAATAAAGGAGGATCCTTGTATAGAGATGGAGACTTGCCACTTAGCCTTAAAATACATACCCAAGAGATCCAAATGTAAACTATTGAAGATATAAATTGAAAGAACAATTATTGAAAGATTAATATAAATTGTGTGGGAAGATTAAAGACTAATCTAATAGAGTAATCTAATTTAAGGGGTTCCTAAGACCAATGAAGCATAACCCTAATTATTGTCATTGGAGTATTTATACTAATACTAGGATTAAAGGCTAATTAGATATTTTTAACCTTGGAAGGCAAGGCAGTCGTTGAGGGAGCCGCCAGGATTGGACTTGCTCTTGATGATCCCTGTTGTGGAATCCGCCCGGATCGCCTGAATCTGCCCGGGTACCTTGTCAGCCCGTCCGAATTCGGTTATTTTGGCCTTCTTCTTCTTTTGTTGCCCCAGAATCCGTGGGGATCCTTCTAGGTAGTGGGGACCTAGTCTAATTTGCCTTTAAGACTTGATATGAGTCTTTGGTTTCCATCTCCTCTTCATGCTTGGTCATTAGTACCGTCAATTGGTCATTAGTACCGTCAATTAGGCTCTTAAATGCTCCCGTAATGCATGATTTCCGCTCATTTGGCTTCATTTCCTACAAAAAAGAGCTAAAATCCAATAGAAAAGCAAATAGAAAGCGAAAGACGCCAAAATGACCCTAATAAGTGCAAGAAAGCATGCGAAACGAGGTCCAATTAGGGATTAAAAGTGCGCTTTTTACAACCACATCATATGGGTAGAATGATTAGTGTCTGATTTATAATTTGGTCTTCTTGAGCTCGGTACTACGTACGCCGGCGTCAATCAATGGTGGGCAGGGAGGTATAATAGGGATGATGGAGGTGTGAACAACTAAACATGGTGTATTAGGATAATTAATGTTGGGAGAGAGCAGAGAGGTATTAAAAGTGGGTATTGATAAACATTCATTTTTGCTTTATTTTTTTTAATGGGAGAGAAAACACTTATTTGACTTGATATTGTAGGTAACATTTAAATATAGCTCATTTTATGAAGAAAGAGTATAAAGGTGAAATTATTTTGAGAATAACAAAAGGTGGAATTGTTTTAGGAAGAGAGGTAAAAGGTGGGATTATTCTTGTCAATTGTTCCTAGAAAAAATGGTTGATTATTACTTTTCCGGTTTGGGTGGAATTTTGCCTAAATTACCATCGGAGAAATGAAATTGTTGTACCTTATGTCCAAATCGAATATGTCATTGAGAGTCGAGACTAATGATTTAGACTTAAAAATATTCGATGAGAGTGTAATGATAACTTGGTAAGTCAATACAACTTTGAAAGGATTTTTCAATATAATTTTGTCTAAATTAGATGGAATTTTGCCTAAACTGATAGTAATTCCTTGTTAAAGAAATAAATTAGCACACCTTGTGTCCAAATCGAAATATCGTCGAGACTAACGATTTGAACTTATGGTAAGTTAATACAAGTTTGGGAGCATTTTCCAATGGAATTTTACTTAAATTGGATGGAACTTTGCCTAAATTGGTCGTAACTCTTTGACGAGAGAGATTAAATTAGCACACCTTATGTCAAAATCAAAGATATCGTCGAGAAAAATGGTTTATACTTGAAGATATACTTTAGGGTTGATCCATTTTTGTGTATTGTTTTGAGCAATTCATTCCCAAAACTTTTTACCTTGCATTAACACCATCATTTATCCAGGAGCATTAACTATACATTCCGAAATAAATAAAGCCGTTATCTTGAATCGTGGTAGCAATACAAAATTGACAATCAAACAATATTTTACTAATTATTAATCACAAGGAATTATAACCGAATCAAACGATTAATATACATCTCTTACAGTGGAAGTCAAAACTATTAATACAAATGAGTAATTAAAGGCGGTTAAAGTGAAGTCCAGCTATCATGTACTCAACTACTAGGTAAAGATCGTCTTGTTTTCACCCATTCCCGTACAAGCAACAACATGCAGCAACAACGCTTACATCAACCTGTATATAACACTACTCCCCAATACGACCGGTAATATCATATGGATCATCACATGTCAGCAATTTGAAAACAATTTTATAGATACACACATAAAACACATAACGTCAAGCAAAGGTTGAGCAAAAGTAAATCAAACTAACAATTATATATAAACCATCATACCACACCGACCAAACTAATTGTACCCATATAAAAGACTCACTGACCATGACCAATTCAACAACATCCAAACTCAATTCTCGTATCCATATCTCATATCATATCTCATAAGTACCATCCCATGTTCCGAGTGTGCATACCTCTCTGGGGCCTATCCGTCGTACAAAGGAGAGAACCATAGAGGTGGATCCATGATCAACTAGACCCAAAATCGACTTCGCATATCATTTTCCCGGACATATATGAGGCGGCTTCCCACATCTACCTCAACAATCTCAATATCCAACAATCTCAATATTCAATTCTCATAATACCAGACACAACAAAAGACATAAATAGTGTGTCGTTAACTCACCAAACAATATTTATAATAAACTATACTAACAAGCTAGTATAGCAAGTAAGTCGATATCGATCCACGGAGACGGTGAATATTTGAAAAGTTACATAGATTGCTAAATGTGGTGTATAGTGTCACAAGTACTTGAGTATGGAGGTTGGTCTAAACTACTAAAAGTAAATAACGATAAAAACGTAAATAAAAGCTAGGAGTGAAAGTATGAGATGTAAACAATCAAGGAAGAGAACTAGGGTCCACCTAATGGGTTCCTCGGGGAATAATGAAGCGAAATCTACAATTTTGAGTCTAAGTTAAGTTGAGGTTCTAGTCGGACTATGAGCCAAGTCTTTTGATCTAACGGGCCTACCTAGGTCGAGTCGGGTTAGCTTTTGGCGTACACCCGTTATACCCACCAACGTAGTGCAAGTTCTAGCATTTCCTAAGACTTTCGATCTTATATGAGTGTATAAACAAGTGAAGAATCATACAAGTTGTCAAACAAGCATTTAATCAAATATGTAATATGCACTAGTTAAAACTAGATCCTTTTATTAATTTATTAGACTCAAAAATCATAGATTTACCCATTTAATCAACCCCCTAATCCCCCATTATCTCTAGTTAAGACACTACTCACTAATCATTATCATTAACATGCTAATAACAAGATTAAACATCCCAAATAAACTAGACATGATGATTAGAAAAGGTAATTAACAAAAGATTAACAAAATATTATGAAGGGATTAAGAGATTATACTAACAATACGATAAACGAAGGATGAACAAGTAAAAAAAAGGAATCCTTGAATAAATGAAGATCCTGTCACCAAATCTTCAATAATACCAATAGATCTCAGGAACAATGAAAGATTAACAATAATTTCAAGTGGGGTATTTATACTAATACAAGATTAGAGTTTAATTAGGGTGAGAAGAAGGTGTCTTATAAGAGAGAAATCATTGCCCCGCTTAAGTTTTAGGTGAACTCGGGTGGGTTCTTCACTTCTGGATGAGTTCTGCTGTAATACCACGGTTTTCTGATCCCAGTCTACTCGGCCGAATAGGGGGAACTCGGCCGACTAGGTTGTTAGTAGGTTGTCGTGTGTCTTCTGGTCAGGCTGCTGTCCAGGAGCACTCGGCCGAGTAGTGAGATACTCGACCGAGTACCCCAGGTACTCGACCGAGTATCCGGTCTGACGGGATTAATTTTCGCGGTTTGATTAAGGTGATTAGAGGTTATAAATATTTTGTTTTACAATTACTAAACCTTTTTTTTTATCAAAACCTAAACTACGTATACCATCTTTTTAATCACCCTAATCATTCCTGAGGTGAGTGCGATCGATCACGAGTCTAGCGTTCGTCTTTTTGCCCTAATTTCATTGGTAAGTTTCTTGTATCTTGTTAATATTTAGTATGTTGTCATGTAGGGTTTTGCCCGAATTGTTAGTTTGGGGGGAAAAAGGGGTTATTTGGTATGATTGTGACATAGGGTATGGCTGTAATTATTGCTAGGTGAAGGATTCGTAGTGGAACAGTTCTAGCTTCCGCTGATT
>LHUT01002619.1:6534-17584 GCA_001412135.1 Silene latifolia subsp. alba
GAGGGCACAATGGAGGGAAAGGATACATGTGGATTTTTAATATTTGATGTTTTTTTTTTCTTTTCTTTTTTTGACATATTTAGTGTTTTTATATAATTTAAAGAAATTAAATTATTTATTCTTCTCTCCTTTATTACACTTTTTTACCAACCACTTTTAAGGCATTCCAGACCCTTAATTCTATTTCGGTTTTCAAAATCGTTTTAATCTTCTTTCTCGATTTAAATTTTAAGTTTTTATAAAAGAAATCCGGAATTCGATTTTAAAACCCTTAAGTTTACCTTGACTTTCCATTACATTTTCTTTCTCCCTTTTTGTTTTTCATTTTCCTTTTNNGTTCACCCATGGACGGTTCGAAAGGATGATTCATGTCAGCCGACCCCAAATCATTTTGGGATTAAGGCTCTAATGATGTTGATGTATTAGTGGAATTTTTTCCAATAGTTTCTTATTTCTTGAGAATCTTCTAAAACGCAAATTAAAAAAAAAACACGGAGGAAGTATATGTTGTTCCCCAGAATTGAGGAACTCTCTTTTACTCTAAATCTCTCAGCAGATGAGTAAATATTATATAAATATAATTTACAAAAAAATTGAGTATACGAAAGATGGTGTGTAATGTTCACCTATTTTTACACAGTATTCTTTTGTCAAAATAAAATGTCAATGACAATATGAGATACCCCGAAACCAAAGATAACTTAAAAAGGCATGTTGGATTGTAGGGATAATGTGTACAGAAAGCCAACGCGGTATAAGATGCTCATGTGAGGTTGAGGGAAGCATTAAACACGTAAGAAGTAAAGGTACAAGTATAGTCACAAACCTCATGGAGACCATGACTAACGTTTCCACCTTTTTTAAAAGAGCCATCATCTTTTCCATTGTACGTTGATGCACGACGGACAAAATGCCTATGAGATCCTGGTGCAAAATTAACAGTTCATTAAGTCAAGTCAAAGCATTGAAATCACACAGGAACTAAGGTGGCAAACAGGCAAGACAAGCACAGAGCTAACTGACCATTTTCAGTATATGAGCTATTGCGTCCACCTGTATGAGCTGCATTCTCGGCCCCACTGCCAGACAGAAGGGTATCATATTTGGAATCCGCATGTTTACCTAAAAAGAGAGAGTGAAATACCAACCTTCAAAGAGGTACTTATAGAGAAAGCCATCAGAGCAAAAGAATGAAGTATCAACCAGGCCAAACTATTAAACAAAGCTCTTCAAGAATGACGAAGGCTAAATTCAAGAATTTCCTAATACGATATTATAACCAAGACCAGGCTTGTTTTCTCTCTGAACCCTCAAAATTAATAAAGAATGTATACTCCGCCAATATCTACTACTAACATCTCTATAAGACTATATTATGATTTATGAACAATCAAAATAGTTACTGGGTAGTGCAAGCCGTTAGCACATTATCATCTCACCATGTTCAAATAATAGACAATGTTACCTTCAAAAGCATCTGAAACATTACTTTGAAATCCATCACTGGTGTGAGAGGCATCAGAACGGCGAAGAGGAGTCCAAACACCACGATCAAGTCTCTCTCTACTTCTTGTGCGTCTGTCTTGCCTGTCACGACCACCAGCAAAACCATGGCCTTCACTTCCAGAAGCTTTGCCATCAGCTGAATTCTTCCCAGCATAATCTGAATTCAAGGGGGACTGCTCATTGACGGAGATTGACCCATTGGATCTGACACCAAATTGGCGAGGTGGCCGCTTGCCTTTATCTGCATTTAGGGCTTGAAGATTCTGCTCTGTTGAAAATGATGAAGGTGACTGACTCAGACGACTATCCTTGTTCAATAATATGCTTCTGATGATTTTTCCACTAGCATCATTCGCCTGATTAATTTTCGCAGTATGTGGTGGAGCTTCAGGCATGGAAGCAACAACCTTGGACTGCTAAGAGGAGAAACATTTCATCATTTTAGTCTAACACAATTACTAGATATTCAAATATTATAATACAAACTATCCAAAGCAACCAACAATTTCAAAAAGTTGAGCTCAGAACTCAATACTGGCAGAAATCTTAACCTGGTCTAAACATCATGCCCCAACCCAACAATCAACATTAACCCTAATGTCTTAAGGGCCCTGCAAATGGTGGGGTAAGGCCGGTTGGATCTACGATTCTACAGGCAGCCCCCTGTTTTAACAAACAAGTCAGAGAGACTGTTTCATCAAAGATCCATGGAATGACTGCTCCTCTAGAAAGAAGCTTAACCAATATAGTGAGCTCTTTCGCTCTATCACAGCCCCCAACCCAACTACAACGAAGAATGAGTCTTTCACAATCACCAACAACTACAACGAAAAAATAAACAAGAATGGGCGTCATCAAATGTTGAGCCATACAAGAGAGAAGCTTAAGCATATAGACGTCTAAGAAACATACTCTTACTCCTATGAGGCCACACATTTCATCAACAGCACAGATAAGGCATTTGACTAAGCACTAGCAAAACAAATTGTCAAGTGCAAAACACACTTGATACAATGATGTTACACCTATAAACTGATTTTGCAGCCAAAGATTCTTCAGAATGCTATTGACATTCTAGAAATACTAAGACCAATTCCAAGAACAATAAGAAAATGAGTTCCAGGAAGTATCAAGAGTTTTCTACAAAAATGGTGTTCGAGTGTTTCACACATACACATACACATCACCTACCAGGCTACCATTAACTAATACCTATACCGACCATATTATATTATCTTTAGGTCCTTCGTCAAAATCTAATCCTTTTCCCTGACTTCAGTTTCTCTCTCCTCTCTCCTAAAAGACCAACTGACCAACCCACCAAAGAAGTGAAGACGCATCATTATTTAGTAGAAAGAGCAAGCAGTTACTTTACCTGAATCATTTCTTGGTCTTTCCCTTTCACAAGCAGAATCCTTTTCTTCAATGTATCATGAGAAATGCTACCTGAAACATCACACAGAAAACTAGTCAGGGCCCAGGGTAAAAACATTCTTCGACTGCTTATATATACTGTTGAACCCCCCCACTGCAAATAAAATAGATTCCAAATCTTCTAATCGAAAAATAAGTCAAATTATTAAAACAAAACAAACATCAGAGGACAGCAACTCCTCGCTTACGTAACAAACTACCTCGTTTCCTTAAACGAAGGGTGACTCACGATATTAATTTGAGCACCCTTTGCCTTAGCTCGCAATAAAGTAAGATAAATAGTCCGATCAGAATGGCAAACCATAGAAAACATACAAGAATTCAGCTCTATCCACAAAGAACACCGCAAGAAAAGCATAGTTACAAAGCAGCTTCCCATCTATTGTGTGCCAACAGCTTATAATGGATACTCATAATTATACGTCTATACCACTAGAACCCACCAAATTTTCTTACCGAATAGTCTTCAATCTCAGCCAAAGGGAGTAGGAAAAATTGCATCGTAAGAATAAATGTGAAACACCACAAATACTATCACAAAGTGTAAATGTTCAGGCTTGAAGCTAGTTAAGGTATTTGCCGCTACAATATATCAAAAGTATTAGTCCTCTCAAATATCATAATCCAGCAAAAGGCCTGGTGCCTGGACCTTCAAAGGTGTTTTGGTTTTCCAAGTGCTCACAGTGCCGGACTCAAAAGAGGCAGCATCAGGCCTACTCAATGTCAAGAAAGAAGACTTAGAGATGAATCCCTCCCAAGAATCAGGTTCAAATATGAGTACCTTCCCTCTCCGTCTAATCTAATAAATCCCATTGAGAAACAAGTAACTCCTATTTCTCTCAGTTAAAATAGATTCTGAATTGTTCCACCTTTTTCCATAGTGAAACGTATGATTTAGCATATCAACCTAAAGATAACCTTGCTTCCAAATGTTCCAATTTCCAATCCATGAGCATAATTAATATCATGGCATAAATCTCAATTTGAGGTTTGATCTTGGGAACGACAGACAAGGATTGATCTACATCACTGCGCTATAACTAATGCTACCAAGATGATTTACAAAACCTTCATAACAAGGTTGTGATACGGTGTTGCCTTCGTGCGAACATTCAATAATGATCAATGTCTAGCTCAGGGTGGTTAGCAGGAACGGGGCAGGAGACAGGCCAGCTGATATTTTACAAAACCAGCACTTTTGAAATATATCAAGACAGTAACAAAAAGTGGAATGACAGAAAAAGAAGAGGGAGTGGAAATTCCCTTTTAAATCTCTACGAAAAAAGGGACTGGTATATGAAAAGAAGAGAAATGAATATATGTTCTGCAAAGCTTTACACATAAAAGATTTAAATTCCCTCCCTTTCTAACCCTTCCCGGCATTTCTTGGATACAAACAAGCAATTAGATTACAAGTATGAAGCATGTATGCTTTTGTATGAAACATACCAACATCATTTTCTGATGGTTCCTTTTTGATAGATGAGTCCAAATGGTTTTCCCTTTGAGAGGAAAGAGCGTATGCTGACTTGTCTTTTCCATTTACACTCTTCCCACTAGCTTTCAAGATATACTACACATTCAAACAGAAAAACACGTAAATAAATTGAAGGTTTTTTACTTATGTCATTCACTTCTCTTAAGTACATTAGTTCCCCTATCTTCTATAAGTGGGTACTTCGCATAACTCTTACAAGAATTAGATGAAGTTATACATGATACAATGAACAGAGAAGATAGAATGTCAAAAGTTTTGACGGCAAGGTAATGCAGCTTCAAAAAGAGCGCCCACGAGATGGAGCTTGTCGTATAGGTAACGAAACAGAAGTAACTTTTAGAAATCATCAAGACGAAATAGAATATAATTCTACACAACTAATGACACCAATTGACATCGTCTATTACATTTAATACATGCTGATAAAAAGAAATGCCCTTCCCAGTTCAGTGCTAGAAATAGCTCAGACATGTAAAGTATGAAGAAGCTACTGTATACTTATCACAATAATCTAAATGCTTAAACTATAAGAGGAAGAGAAGCCAATCAGTGAAGTGCTCAGAAAATTAGTACTGACTGCAGAACACCAAACATAATACCTATCTCCGCACTGAGAGAAGTACAACAAAGGAGAATGATAGAAAAGCTAAAGTGAAATTCAGAACTGACAGTGTAAAGCCAAGCAAGAAGGAAATATTAGATGATCAAAACAAAACAAAACAAAACAAAACAAAGAAAAAAAAATTGACCCACATGAATATCGCCAAAAGCTCAGATAGACTGATAATAATAAATGCAGAATAGACAAGTCAGTGGCCAACAATTTTCAAATAGAATAGTAGAAACCTTCGCATACATGAGAAAGACATCAAGCAATATGTAGAGATATATCAAGCCGGACAATGTAATAGTACCTTTTTCTTTTCAGAGCCTTGCTTGCTGGATCGTGAGTCCCCAGGTGAAGCTATCCTAGATCTTTGCCCAGCCTGATAGCAAACCCAGCAGAAGCTATCAACGAAATGTCAATTTAAGCAGAGGGAAAAACATGAATGGGGACTCCTAAAAAGAATATGTTAAATCATTTTTCTTCCTCAGATTATCTTAATGTTGAATAAATTGTCTCCCTAATAAAGGAACATTAATAAATTGTATACACCTCCGCTAAGGGAAAATTGAAGGGGTATAATTGTATAAATATCCCCTCATAGGCCGACATGAGCCACGAGGTCATATGGCCCACTTAAGTCTAAGCGTCCCAAGAGACTCGAGTGTGTTACCTCAGTTCATCACCCCTAGACAGCGAGTGGCCCCCATGTTGAACGACTCGTTATGGAGATACCATTGCCATACCAGGATTACCTACTATATTTCGAACAAACCACATGGTAACATCACGTAAATGATGTCGTCTACTATCATCAACTCTACCTTCCGCGTTGGTGAAGTGCAGGGAAGACATATTCACTAGCCATCCTTCAGTCTCTCTCTAACTACATTATTCCTATATACATCATTATATAAATATTTATTATAATACAGGCGGAGCATCAAATGCTCTCCCCCAAGGCCACCCAGGCCCGAAATTCAACTTGCAGGGACTAGTGCTTCAAGCTTAGATGGTCAAGCAACACAAAAGCAAGTACCTCATTTCACTATCAACAACATTTTAGCACCGTAAGTGTAGACATTAGCCATACACGTTGAGATCCACAAACCAGCTACCCCATCTTTTATCTCAACTTAATTTTCTTCCTACATCCAATTTTATTGAGAGTCTAGATTTAAAAGATTTAATCTCTGATTTTCACATGGTGTACATCATATTTGGTCTTATTAAAAGCAAAGCATTTTGTATGTATTTGGCCATTTCACCCTCACATTTTGATTGTGCATAAAAGCCTCATAAAAAACGCTTCCAAGTCTACAATATTTCCTCTATCCGTCAAAAGTCTAGAGAAAACATACAATCTCAAACACATTTCAAAATTAAGATGAGCAAGCCTCACCATGCTCCAAAATTGTTTACTCATTTGATACTTTCTAAATAGCCAGAGGAAAGGAAATTTTTCATTCAAATTAAAGCTTCAAGCAACAAGCATAATCAAGATTTGCACTTAGGAAAGCTTAAATTATTAGAATTTGGGGAAAGCAAAAGGAAGAAGGTTATAGGTGAATTTGGCCACTTGTCCAGCATACATAATCAAGAACGATTGGAGTGTATTCAAGACAGCCGAGTCTCTGATGAAAATATCAAGTATCTGTTATAACTTGAAGTGAAGAAATACCAAGTATCTATGATGGAAATATGGAACAAACCTGATTGCCACTCTTGGCAGCTCTCCTCTTCCGCACAAAGTCCATCAAGGGTGTGATAATTGGAGCTTCTTGAACACCTGATAAATAAAACAGGCAAAAATCATTGTAATTTCCAGATAAAAGTGAAATTGAGGAATCAAATAAACAGAACCTAAACACCCACTGACCAGCTCGTTCCGCTTCTCTTCTCTCAAGTTGTATGTCAGCACTAGGAAGATTTTCCACAGGCTTCGAAACACGCTCAAGGAACTCCAAATACTCAGGATCTAATCTCCGTCAAAAAGAACATCTTGATGAGGCATATTATACACACAGAAAAGTCAATAAACAAAGGAATAATACACCAACAGCCAACATTAGAGCAGGACTGAAGGGCTCCCGCAAGTGACGGAGTAAGGGGATGAGAAGGACCACAGGTACCATACGACTTCTCTTTGTGTTCTTGAGCAATCAAATAAATGTAGGGGTGGTCTGGGAACAATCTCTTTGTGTTCTTAACGCAGGGTTAAGGCTACGTACAACCCTGCATTAAGAACACAAAGAGATTGTTCCCGGACCACCCACCGAATAATAAGAATAAATAAGATGAGCACCTTTGTGAATCGTCCCTTCTCGACCATCCTTCTTGCCAATTGGCTTTGGGACCTTTTGGGAAGGCGCATACTCAACTATAGCCTTATACTGAGTACCTGTTCTCCAAAAACACACTCAATTCAGAACATAAAATTATCTTTTCTCAAACAACAAAACTCTCAATCACACATTTACAACACAGTATGATAAAAACCATATACCCTTTTCATTGACAAAAACATGGCCGCCAAAAAACTCTGAAAACTCGAAAACATCCTCGGGTTTGTTGAAGTTTATGTAGGCCCTCGCAAACTTCTGATTCTTATAACTACAATTTCACCAAAACAACACATATTTACATCAACACACGAAACTACCAATCAAAAATCGAGAAATTGCAATGTTCTCTAAAGGTGATCATCTCATCACTCACATTAACATCATCACAATAATATAATCGCAGTTATATGAAATTAACATCAAAAACGGTAAAATTAAGAGATTGATAAACAAAAAATAAAAAACCTTGATTTTCCAGGGCTAAAAGAGGACCAATTGTAGCGAGAAGAAAAGCGGGCATCGATTTGGTCGAAAAAAGAGGAGAGAGAAAGCGTCGGAGGTAAGTGGCGAATCACTACTTTGGTACGATTGAGAGGCTCCTTCATCTGAATTTACAGTTACGCATACAAGAAGAATGAAGAACCCTAATTTTGCAAAATTACCCAAATTGATTTGTAGACTGGAACAAAGTAGAAGTAAGAACCCTCGTATTGTTTTGTTCATCGATCGATAGTTGGCATGTACGTTACCATGATCATCATGTAATGGGAAAACAAAGAAAACGGTTTATTTTATTTTTGGCTATCAATACTATATATTAATTCCNGCAGGAATAGTAAAACAAACAACAAACAACAGTAACCGAACAAGTAGTGAACGTAATAGTATTAAAAGGGGATGTAGTGAAAGTAATAATATTAATAGTGGGAGAGGTAAACGTGTCTCATAATTTGTTGATTAATTTACCTCTCATCATAATTTCAATATATAAATTGTAAATGTATGCGTTAACTAAATATAGAGAAATCATATTTCATAGAAAAAAATTTTTAAATGTAAATAAAGGTAGCCCGGGCGTAGCCGGGCACCAAACCTAGTTGTTCTAATTTACGTATTTTGCGGGCGGGGTTTGAGGGTGACATGGGTGGGACGAGAAGGTGACGTGAAGGCGAGGATGGCGGGTTGCGTGAGCCGTGGCCCGTAAGGGTGGCGTGTGTATTAAGGCAAAGACCAATGGTGGGGTTGGTCTGTGGTGGCCCGGTGGAGCCTATGGGTGGGTTGGTAGTTGGATAGGCCGATGGTGGAGCCTGGAAGGGAGTGATTCTGTGGTTGGATGTATTATTGTACATTTTATTTTGGATGTTTAATTTTCGTATTACACATTTTACTTATTTCAGTACATTGCTGACAATATACCCATCCCGATATCCCTCTCCGTCTCTCTCTAATGTATTCTCCTCCAATTTTACACACCAATGTTACTCGAGGGAAATGTGAGTCAGTGCCTAAACATAATATCTCTGCAAGTTGTCGAGAATAATCTTTTAGGCCATCGTAGATTAAATTGACATTATTATGGAAAGTAATTTAGTTCTCTGGCCTCTAGTAACATCGTCCTAGCTAATTTCATAAAATGCTTCAAACATTAAAGAAGTACCTAATTTTATAATTTTCCAACCCATTACTATAATACGTACTAGTTACTACTACTACTACCCGTTAACCACAAACACCACCTCCATCGACAGCCACCTGCATTAGCTCGTCATCCTCGTCGAACGACGACCCTTTGGCGTCCTTATTGTCGACGACGCCCGCCTATGTCACCGGTGACATCCAAGTAAACCAATACTCGTACCATCCCACACCAATTAAACCCTTAATCAGTCTTAGTATAAACTCAATTAAAAAAGACATAAAATTATAACAAAGTATAAAGGTAATGGTGATGAGATGGTGATTTAGAAATGTCAGTGAGTCGTATTGCGCCTTGACTTTGGTTACAAATAAAAGTCAAAGTTGATTTGGCAAATTTCATTTCTCCTTTGTCTTGTTACTTGAATGCAAAACCCGCCATGATTTGTCTCATTTCTTGATTTATACCTTAATTACTAGCTTGATTCATACAATATTAAAAGGGTTTTTATAATGTGTGGTTGATTTGGCACATTTGGTCAAATCTGATCCTTTAATTACTCTATTTACTTGTATGAATTTGTGTGGCTTCATACTTTGAAGTTATGAACAATATTCGCATGTATCATTCTGGAAAGTTTGTGATGAGTATGGAGGGTGTCAGTTTTTAGTCATTTTGAGAATAAAAAAAAAGTGAAACAACAAACTCGTGCAAATTGCACGGGTTTAAGACTAGTAAAACTATAAAACAAGAACCACCATACACTTACCTATACACGTGGCGCTCTCTCCTTCACCTTTTTCCCGCCCAAGAAAAAACATATACAATAAACCCTAAAATAATCTTCACTTATCTTTCATCGAGTTATTTTAAACTCTTATGCCTCTTAATTGGCATGTACGTTACGATGACCATCATGTAAGGGAAACAAAGAAAAGGGTTTATTTTATTTTTGATTTATTTTTGGCTATTGTTCTATAATTTACGCATTTTTGAGGGTGGGGTTCGAGGGTAACATGGGTTGGACGAGAAGGTGACATGAAGGCGAGGATGGCGGGTTGCGTGAGTCGTGGCCCGTAGAGGGTAGCGTGTGTATTAAGGCAAAGACCAATGGTGGGGTTGGTCTGTGGTGGCCCGGTGGAGCCTATGGGTGGGTTGGTAGTTGGATGGGCTAATGGTAGAGTCTGGGAGGGGTGGGTGGATGTATTATTGTACATTTTATTGATGTTTAATTTTCGTATTACACATTTTACTTATTTCAGTATATTGCTGACAATATACCCATCCCAGTATCCCTCTTCGTCTCTCTCCGGTGTATTATCCTTCAATTTTACACACCAATGTTACTCAAAGGAAATGTGAGTCAGTGCCTAAACATACTGTCTCTGCAAGTTGCCGAGAATAATCTTTTTGGCCGTCGTAGATTAAACTGACATTATTATGGAAAGTAATTTAGTTCTCTGGCCTCTAGTAAAATCGTCCTAGCTAATTTCATAAAATGCTTCAAACATTAAAGAAGTACTTAATTTTATAATTCTCCAACCCATTACTATAATACGTACTAGTTACTACTACTACTACTACTACTACTATCCGGTAACCACAAACACCACCTCCATCGACGGCCACCTGCATTAGCTCACCATCCTCGTCAAACGACGACCCTTTGGCATCCTTATTGTCGACGACGCCCGCCTATGTCATCGGTGACATCCAAGTAAACCAATACTCGTACCATCCCACACCAATTAAACCCTTAATCGGTCTTAGTATAAACCCTAATTAAAAAAGATACAAAATTATAACAAAGTATAAAGGTAATGGTGATGAGATGGTGATTTTGAAATGTCAGTGAGTCGTTGTGCCTTGACTTTGGTTAAAAATAAAAGTCAAAGATGATTTGGCACATTTCATTTCTCCTTTGTCTTGTTACTTGAATGCAAAACCCGCTATAATTCGTCTCATTTCTTGATTTATATTTAACCCAACTGAATCTATTTTTTCCTGGGTCTTGACTCGTGAAGCTT
>LHUT01002620.1:10457-24423 GCA_001412135.1 Silene latifolia subsp. alba
CCAGTTGTATAGTCTTGGAACTGGTATACTAGAGTAGAAATAGAGAGAAACAAATAAAGATAATCCAAATTGTAATAAACCTTGGATAATAGCTTTCAAACTCGTTAGATTTCAACAATCCTCCAAAACTAGTGTATATTTTTTTCAAATCTTGTAAGTAGGGCCAATATTTGTATTATCTTGGGACATCCTTATATAATCCCCATATTTCCCTATAACTAAAAGAATAAGTCTATCTAAATTTTTTCACTCTAAATCACCTATACTTAAATAAAGAAACAAATAAATTTATAATGTTACAATTTCTCCACTTCAATATAGAGTTATACTATACTATGTGATGAAGATAAAAGGGCTAACACTTTAATTTTACATTTCAGAAAAAAAAAAACTAAATAATATGAGTGGTAATAGTTTATTTAAATAATGTGTTTGATCCTAAAATTCACCGAAATTAATTAAAATTAATTGATTAAATGAATGAAAAGTGTCAACTTCTATATTTCCTATCTTTTATTTTCACCGTATATAAAGTGAGATTTTGTGTAACATGTTTTAACATTCATCCTATAATATAATATAATATAATATTGTTTTTTAAGTTTTAAGTTTTTTGCTCATCTTCTTTACAGTAAGAGAATAAAAATTCTCAAAGTTTCCTCTCCAAACTCCATCTACTTATATAAGGAAAGAAATGAGATTTTTTTCCATCAATATTATCTTTTCTTCAAAGTATAATTTTTTTCATTAAAATCCAAATTATAATGTTTTAATCAAATACAATAACATTGGAATAGAATTATAAAGCTAATCTTTCTTAGAGAATTATCTTTTATTTAAAGTATAATTTTTTCATTAAAATCCAAATTATAATGTTTTTATCAAAATACGCTAAAATTGGAATAAAATTATAAAGCTAATCTTTCTTAGAGAATGACTTAATGCATACTTACAAAGTTATACTATATAAAACAAAAATATAAACTNNAAGTTATAAAATGAAATCATTAACTCTGTGTTAAACAATTCATCAAAATAAAAATTTCATAACATACTCAATTTTTTATTATTAATATTGCAGTTTATTTTTTTTCATATCAAAATACAATGAGGTGAAATATGAATAAATTAAGGTATTTGAATGAATGAGTAATACACACTAAAGTAAACATTTTATAAATATTATGCATTTATTGCGCGGGATCTATACTAGTTTATCATTTCCGTAAAACCCATAATTATGGTGCAAAATTCAAGACATTCTTTTACAAGAGTCCAATCCCCGATAAACCTAGGATAATAGTTTTCAAAATCTCCATATTTCAACAATCTTTCAAAACCAGTGAATATTTTTTTAAATATATTGTCAGGAGGGCCAGTATACTTTAAAAATGATTAACAGTTGTTAAAACCCTATTAAATGACTTAAAATGGTGTGTACAACTTGTTTCGTTTAAATCCATCACGCCTATAAAAGAACTTTTAAAGTCTTTAAATGTCTGTACTTCAAACCATATGTATCTCTTATTACCCTATGATATTTTTATATAATGTGGACTTATCGTGGTGCGGGTTTTGAGACATTGTAATAATGGGGTCTCATTATCCCAAAAACAGTGGATCATGCATTTAGATTTAGCATTTTTCGCCAATCTTCCGAAATGTAAGGATTTTTTTTTAAAACCTTGTTAGTAAATAGTTTAGATCTCGTGCAATGGATGCGGGCTATATGCGTATTTTTGCCTTCTGATGTAGGCAAATTCTTATAGATTAAATTGACACCTCATTAAGTTTCAAATTTCACCTTCATGTACTTAGATTTGAGAAAAAAATCGATCTGGAAAACTAATCTGGAAAATTGAGTAACGTCAGTAAATGTTTATTTTTAATGAACGTAGTTATAACAAAAATTTATAATTTTGTTTCCTTATTGATCAGGGGGCGTGCGGAGGGGATATTTCAACTTTCTTATTCTCTTAGTGTATATAGAGGATATAGGATAGAGGATGTTTGTATGCCTTAAAATGACTATCATGTGTATGCCTTGAAACGGAGTGTATGTACAACTAGATTTGTCTAATTCCGTAAAAGCTCAAAATTGTATTAAGGTTTCTAAATTTCTGTATTTCATAACATAGCTCTATCTAGTACACTCAAACACTTTATAAGATATGAAGTAATCCTGATGCAAATTTTGAAATCTTTTTGTTTTACAAAGTCCAGTCGGCTATTAGAGACGTGTTGGAGAGAGGACGCTTTGAGGAGTGTAATGTGAGAGGAAGATGTATGGTGGTGCTCACGATACCTTTCAGCAAATGTCATTCGCGTGATGTTCTCTTCTGATGGTTGACTCATAATGTGATTTTTCCTGGTAGGTCTGATTATCGTCTTGGTGATAATGAGCGTGACGTTATTATTGCTAAAGTTATGGAGCATGAATACCCCGCCAAAACTCGCCATTTCACATGGAGAGGTTGTGTTGATGTCGAAATTTGGCCCAAAAACATATCATGCATGATGTTTTAACCAAAAATTGACCAAATATTATTAAGTCGTTTTGTGGTGGGTCAAAGTGATCTACTCTATTTAGAGTCGAAACTCGGTTTAATTTATCGGTGATTTTATGGTGAAATATGAATGAAAACTAAGCGAAAATAAAGATGAAAACGAAGTAAAGGAATAATGACACAAGAGATTGGTGACGCGGAAAACCCAATGTGGGAACAACAGCGGGGAGGGGAGGGGTCGGAATCCCACCAAGTATGCACTATAATTCTTTGGGAGATATTCCGGTGGAACTACAAGACAAAGGTTAGGAAATAAAGCTCTTTAGCAATGTTTTCTGGTGGATCCTCTGCCTTTGGAGCCTCTGCCGGAGCTTCTGATGGAGCCTCTGCCAGAACCTCTGCTGCTGGAGCCTGAGTGTATTTTATGGCTTTAAGAGTATTGTTGTTGTGGAGATATGGACCGATGATGATGGTGGTGGTTATATTTATGTGACAAAAGATGATAGGAGTTTGGTGATCGATGGTTATGTGGTGAATGTAATGTTGAATGCCCCCCTTTCCCTTGTGGTTATTGCCCTTTTTATAATGTATAAATCCTAGATGCTCTCTTATCTTGCAGCCCATTATTGCTCTTGTAACTGCCCCCAACTTACTCCAACCTCCCCTATTTTCCAGCAGCTGTTACACTCAAATAGGGGTTTGTTGGTTGACTCCTTTTATTACTCATTTAATTCCTCTAATATTGCTGCTTCCTCTAGGGTTTCGCCTCCTCAGGCTTCTCCAGAATCAGGCTCCTCCGGAATGAGGCTCCTCCTGAATCTATTTCCTAACTTCTAGGTCTAGTCACCCAAAAATAGGAAGTAGTTGGGTTGACCCTTAACTTCTTTGAATGTGTTTGTTTTAATATCTCATGTGTGTTTTTTCCCTTGAACCATCCTACGGCCTAGATTCTTCCATATCATTGTCCCCCCAAGTCTTGATTGTCCACTCGTTGCTTGCCACGTCAACAAGGGTAAATTGTAAATTTTACCCATAACACATGATCCTAACTCTTCTAAATATGGTACTGAAATCAAGTGTGGTGTTCATACTTTATTTATGTGCAATTAGAATCAAGATATATGGAGAACTAGTGAAGGTTTTCAGGACCTCATAATTGATGAAACCCCTTACTCTTCATGATAGTGGTGTTTTAGATGCAACATTGGTTGGATAAGGAAACGAAAAACACGTTCTTGATGACGGCGTGGGCTATATGGACCATCCGCATCTTGCGCGCGCTTGTTTCAGGATGGGCACCTATCTTCAGCGTAGGTTCTGATAGGCTTCTTCAACCAATGAGTTGCAAGGCGGATAGTAAGGAGAAATTATTGGGTTCAGTGCGTGGTATAAGATATTAATCATTTGTTACTTTCGTTTGCTACTAGTATTTGTTCTCATGTTAAGCGTGGGGTAATACTGTTACTCCTCATTGTGCTAAATATCGATGCTTAACTTTTTCACCATGCTTAGAGTTGGCAATTCGGGCCGTGGGATGGCGGGCAGCACGACACGGCACGACGAGTTCTTCGAGGCGGCACGACCGTGCTTCAGGCGGGCTCCGACGCGATTTTCTTCAAATCGATCTTCGTGCCCAGGCACGAATCAGGCACGACACGGCCTGGGAATTTGCACGAGTACAAAAAATATGGCAATTATAATAGTAATTATAAAACAGTTTTATAGCAATTTATTATTTATTAAATAAAAAGTACTAAAAATATAGCAATTATAAAACATTTTTTTAAAAAGAATAAAATTAAAATAAACTTATGGCACATGGGTCGGGCCACGTGTCAAGCACAGCCCGACCACGAAACTGGGTGTGCCAGGAGCGGGGCACGGCGGGGGTTCGGGTCAGTGGGTCAGGCACGGCACACCACGGCCAGCCCAATATCCATGCTTGGGCCGGGTCAATTTTGGAGGAAAGCACGATGGACCCAGCACGGCCCATTGCCAACTCTAGTCCATGCTCGCTCTTTGTGTTAATTTTTACGGACTAAAACAAATGCTCATTGTTGAACGCGTTATATTGATCAGAATACTTGACTAATAGTTGCATTATTCAACGATTTATACTCATAATCACGTTGAAGAAAAAAAAAAATTGCAAAAAAAAAGTGTTGTAGCGAAATTACTCGTTCAAGGTTTAAAATATCTTTTTCTTTTTGTGGAAATTTAAAATTAAAATGAGCAACTTTAACCATAGTATAACTTATGTAGCGGGTAAATAGTAAAATTAATCGTAATTGGTAAAGTTGTTGAAGGTTTTGGGAAAAAAGAAAAAAGAGAGAAGGATGTAGGATGATAAAAAGGTGGTCGACATTGAGGAGATTGCACAGAAAAGAAAGTGAAAAAGGGGTTGCGGGGTTGTGGTTAGATATGGGGAGACAAAAGCTATGATGTTAGCCGCCTTCCTAATATGGTACGACTGACATCCTTGTTTACTAGTAGTATGTAGCTTAGTTTCTTTGCTTCCTTGCCCTTTAGCACGCCTTCCGACAGCTACCTGACAATAGACAACCCTTTTACTCTCTTTTTCATTCTCATTCAAAGACATTCATCCTTAATCTCTGATGATTATTATTATTATTTGTGTTAATTTAATTATGTCTCCAGTCATGCCTGCCTATATATATATATATATAATAAGCTCATTATATATGCATCATCATTCATACAATCATCTATCTCTCTATTTCATTGATTGAATTATTTCATACTTGATCATCTCAATCATTTCATTCCTTTAATTATATATATTTATTATTAGATAGCAGCAGAGAATGCAATACCACCAGCAGATGCATCAAGAGGCAGCAACGTGGGGTTACTACATGGGAGTTCCTATCAACATGAGGGTGGTGGACCCACTTGAGAGGGTTGCTCGTCTGGCTTCCGAGAGTGCTGTCGTCATATTCAGTGTGAGCAGCTGTTGCATGTGTCATGCTGTCAAGAGGCTGTTTTGTGGGATGGGTGTCAATCCTACTGTCCACGAGCTTGATCATGATCCACGTGGCAATGAAATGGAGAGGGCTCTCATGAGGCTGCTAGGCCTTCCCGCTTCACCGTCTGTTCCGGTCGTCTTCATTGGTGGCAAGCTTGTTGGTGCCATGGATCGTGTTATGGCTTCCCATATTAATGGCTCCCTTGTTCCTCTTCTTAAGGAGGCTGGTGCTCTTTGGCTTTAAACTACAACAACATTACTTACACCCTTCTTGTCTCTTCTCTATTATTAGGCTTTACTTTAGTTTCTAGACTCCATCTCTTGGATCTAATGTATGTTTGTCTTCTAATTTCAAATCAAATGAAATATTATCTATTCCCTGACTTATGATGGAGTATTATCATCAACAGATTAAAAGTGTATCGTGTGTTACAATGCATTCAAACTACCTACTAAAGGAGAACTAATGCTCCAACTATTAGCAATGTTTCTTTCTACCCTGAAACTGAAAGCCACATGCAGCACATGAAATGTCACTCAAATCTGTGTGTAGGAAGTAGGAACCATACTTTATATAATCACAAAATCATCCAACAATTTACTGCATGCATACCTCACATTCTCTCATCTCTTGGTCAATGCCCACCCCATTTAATATACATCCAACAATTTCGCCAACTTTCAAATTAAGCTACCAATCTACTACTAGTAACTCAACGACTGAAGCAAATAACTAACCCCTTTTAAAGGAATTCCAAGAAAGAACCAAAAGAGAAGAAGATATCAGTTGGCATAACAAAATATGTAAAACATTCTGCAAACACAATGGTGCGGTACTACATCCAATTAATCACTATCCATACAATGGTGTCCACTTAAACAGACTTAGACTTGTTGAAATCCGAGAAAATTAGGTTTTTATCCAAATCAACGGACATCACATCACCAGTAGCAAATCAAGACAAAACCCTCACAATATAATCAATCTCTATAGTCCAGGTTTTATCTTCCTCCTCGGTAGAAACAGGTGGAATTCGACTCAAATGAACACCCTTACAAAAAACACTTTCCGAGTAGGTTGGGCAGATAAAAGCACAAATTCTCATTGAAGACGGATAGTGTCTCTCTCACAAAATGCAAATGTGTGTGTGTGTGTGTCATGGAATTCTTATGTACATAATCACAGTTATCATCATTCATCAGTTGAATTTCCATTACAGATGGTTGCAGGCATATAATGCGAGATATTCATTTGCATTGGTTGCCAGAAATGCTAAGAATTCGATTGTAGACCCTGTAGAATCTTTAGGCTGGAATGCTCTGATATCAAAATGACAGTCTATACTAGACAAATACGGAGTAGTAGCTAGTAACTAAGCAACTTTAGCATGAAAAGAAGTTAAGCAATGGAAGCAGGTGCGAAGATGAGAATAATGATCAACAAGAGAATGAATAAAAGCAATATAGAATTATTACATTACATATATATATATATATATATAAAAGAGAGAGAGATATCAGAGTTTGATTATGATAATAGAAATAAAAAGAGAAAAAGGGAATAAAATTAGGCAGCAGCAAGTTGAATATCAGAGAGATCGAGTTGATCAGCAATCTCGGTAAGCTGTGTCTTGACACTGAAATCAACCAACTTAGAAGCGCCATTGCCGTACCTGACAGTGAAGCCGGCAACAAGGGTAGGATCAATGAGGGTCTTAATGCGGACATTCTTAGCACCAGTCAATTTCTGGACACCCTTGGCAATCTGAGCCAAGTGATCATTGTCCAGGTTAACCACTGAAGTTACGACTGCCATTTCAGTTTCAGTTATGAGATTGTAAACCCTCTCAAACTCCTTCACAATGTCCTTCACCAGCTCTATGCGGTTCATGTCCACCAATATGTTTAAGAAGTTTGCAGTGTGTGGTTGGAGTTTAGCAGATTCTACTATCTCATCAAGCACTGAACGCTTCTCAATCGTCCCAATCACTGGGCTTGAAAAGAAGCTGTATACCTGCTTCGAGTTTACACAAACACACACCATTAATTAATCAATTCAATCAATTCAATTCAATTCAATTAATCAATTCAATTAATCAATTAATCAATTCAATCAATTCAATTCAATAAAGTTACATACATCAGCATCTGTGAAAATCTTCTCGATCTTGGCGACATCGTCACTGGTGGCAGGGAGAGTGCCGGTGGAGTTGGCGACGTCAGCGAGGGCGGTGGCGTAACGTCCGGCGCAAGTATCGTACATGCGAGCACCGAGAGCACCACGGGAGGAGTTAGAGGTGCGGGAGAGGATGGTGAGTCGGAGGGGATTGAAAGTGGCGGAAGAGGAGGATGACACTGAAACAGAGGTCAATGCTGCTGAAACTCTTGTACTAGTACTAATACTAGTAGTTGTTGATGATTTCAGAGTTACTATACTCTGCAACGCCGCCGCTGCTGCTGCCGCCATTGTATTATGACTAAAATCAAGATTCAAGGATAATGAATGAAGGATAATGAATGTATGAATGAATGAAATGGACAAGTTGTTATCCTTATTGGATGGATGGATGGATGTCTTTGTTTTGGGCCTCACATTTACGGACCGATAAAACTTCCAAGGATGATAGCTCACTCAGTGTGTGGTGCTCATTATTAACTCTTTTAGTTTAACTCTTTTATAACACCGTCTTATATTATGGCTTAAAACTCTTGAGATTTCATTTTAACACCACCCTATTTATTCAAATTTATTTAAACCAACATATTCAATTATTTCAACAGTTTCACATATGGGTATGGAATCACATGGCTTCATGCAATCACATGGATACTAACTAACTATACAGACTAAACTCAACTAGTTGAACAAATATCAATGGCTGAATCAATGCTTCTTTACATTCCCTAACCTATGTCTCTACTTCGCCTACTCCTCAACTTAATTACCAAATCTACTAATACTAACATCTTTCGCTTTTCCACTTTCCTGTGTCCTCCTCCTCTCATCTCTTGCTTTTCTCAAGCAACTCGTCCATCGTTCTAGAAGCATCCTACACAAAATAATATACAGTTACAACAAATTCGGCTCAAGGAATTAATACCGCTAGCTACTCAACCAACTCACTAACCCTTAGACGCTTCCTTAAATCTTCTGCTTCAGCATCCCGTCGTTCTCTTTCCTCTGCGAATATCTCTATTAGAGTTTCCTGCTCTTTCTCCATTTCTTCAATCTTCTTGTTTGCCTCCTCAAGCTATACATCACATACCATGCAGCCTCTCATTACCATTGTCATTACACTCCCACTTAATAGTTAACAAGACTCTTTAATATTGAGACTTAAGGCTACAACATTCATGATTTACGAAATGGTATGTAGCCACTTTTTTAGCATAAATAAACACGACTGAATACAATTCCCAAATATGTGCAAATGGTGACCCCTTTTGTTTGACACATACTTACTTTGCTTTCAAGTGATTTGCACTTCTCCCTCTCCACTTCTACTTGTCCCTGCAAATCATCTTCCTTGCTTGCTTTTTTAGGATCGTGTAGCCTGTAAACAAAGTAGCAGAGTCATTCTAATAGTAGTCAATGAAAACAAGAGGGAAAATAATGTTTGATAATTGTTCCCATCATAGACCAAGGAAAACCGTATACCTTTTCTTCAATTCAAGGTTCTCTTTTGCCAACTTGGCTACTATTATATCACCTTGTATATCCTCCTTTTCTGACTGAAAGCTATTGAGTTTACCATTTCTCTTTACTGAATGTGATATATTCGACGTCGCATTGCTTTTCTCTAACTCACAGGTATGCAGATTATCATTCGCTTCAGATCTTGAAAACTAGAAGTGCACCAAATTGTGAATAAATAAAGAAAGCAAATTATTTCATCAAGCTTATAGTCATATGCATACAATTAGCAAAAATTATCCACTAAACCGCCTTACAACAAAATCAGTGTAATAAAATTACTAAAAGGCAGCTATGAGTTTATTATAACTAATCGTCTTGTTGTAAATAATTGTAGGTACGATGACCTTACGATCTCACCTGACGCTTAAGAGGGTTTGAAGAGCATACCTTAGTGGTCGAGTGGCTCAGTGGTCTTGAAGTTGGTGTCTCAAAGTGCGCACTTTTGGTATCATCTTTATTCGAATCTTTCTTATGCACTTTTCCATTGGAAGTGTTACTGTTAGTTGATACAGGGAGGGGCGTTTCCAAAGCTGTTTTGTTCAATGCTCTCCGGGGTGCATAACCAATCAAATGGCAGTTATCACGCCTAAGAAAAGAGGGTATTCCAGGAACATTTAAAAAGCCATTCAACACTATCTGAACCTACGTTTCCCGACTCAACTTAGTAGTATCAAACACAAGTGTCTTACAAAAAGGACTCGTGTTTGTGGCCTGGAATAAAGTGCCAGATGTCAAAAGTGAAGATCAGGAAAAAAAAAAAAAAAAAATATCACAAACCAGTAAGCTTTCTGCAAAGCAATTAGACGCGCTTCAAGTCTAGAAAGAGCAGTGGTTCTCTCAAAACCCTGCTTGTCATGGGCCGGTTCCACAAAATCCGCTTCCAACAGACCTATGACTCCCCGACCATCACTTCCCGCAGAATTCCACACTCTCCAAAATGGCTGATTAAATATGGAAGGAAACATCATTGGTATGGTATAAAATGCTGTCAAGGTTTTAAACTATACCCGTGAAAAAATACAAAATTTTCATAGAAGATTTGATTCATAGATATGGTCAGACTGTATCTCTTTGAAAATAAATGAGAAAGTGTTCGTTAAGAAGAGGCATTGGAATGCACGAAAAATGGAGCTGGAGAAAATAAACCTTAATTAGCCGGTTTTTATGGTAAACATTGAAACCTTGAATGTCAATATGATCTTCTGCATCTTTAACAAATCCTAAAGTCACCAAAACTTGCATCTGAAAACACAACACGGAGTAAGTTAAATCCTCTAGTCAGCAGCTAACAGAGACAGAACAAATATAGAAGTAGGTTGGTACATTTTTGGAAGAAACAATAGGATTCTTGACAATGCCATCAGTGATGGGCACAGGTCTGTACTGAACTTCCTTAGCGTACACCATATCATTCGCCAAGTTATGGTGTTCCACATACTTCCCCCGCAGCATAATCCGAAATCCTCGTGGAAGTCTGAGATACAGAATCGATGCATAACTCTGCCACATACCCCAATTTTTAAGGAAGATTAATGACAACTTCTCCGTATGCAATTCCTTAGTAAAGTTATCAAAAAAATATAGGTTACCCTTAGTGAATGCTGAAATGTTAAGAAATGCCTAGAATTAGGATACTTTCTTGCCATGGCTATTTTTTTCTCATCTCTATTGACTCCTCGAATTTGAATATCCTGTTATCATAAAGACTTGTTGGACTGTCATCGTCATCATCATAATAACTGGAAGTTATTTTACACAGAAATTCTTGAAAACATACGTGAGGATCTGTATCAAAATCCAGCTCCAATTGTTGCATGTCATCCTCCCATAGATTGTATATGATGATTCGGGTCCCTTGATTATCTATGTAATTAAACTACACATACAAGCAAATTTATTCAAAACAAATTTGCAGAAAATTTGAAATATTACACTCCAATTCGCGTCACCATATATATATTTATACGTAGTAGATAAGAGGTGCTCCATATTAAAGAAGGAGAAATAAACCTGCTTAAGAAGCTCTTCTTCAGTAGAGTATGGTGACCATTCAGTAATGGTATCCAAATTTAGATGCCAATCATTTAAGGAAGACCTAACCATCTTGGTCCAACCATGCCCCTTCTTCTCATAATCGACCTTGTTTAAAAGGTCACGAATAAACAATTGTCCATGTTAGAAAAGTGTCTCGTATGTTGGCATTTGTATACAAACATCAAAGGATGATACAAATATGCTGGTCATTACCATGGGAACAACGGTGTCTTCCTTTCTAGTGCTTTTCAAAAAAGTGTAGGATAGCATCCCTATACTTCTCGTAGGGCTGCAAAAATAACGTACAAGGTTCCTTAGGGCTTTATGATGATGATGAGCATTCATATTTAGAACTTAAAAGGGTGGTTTATTTAAGAAAATTGGTATTCATCAGAGTGGTAGCCTAAATATATATATAAGGCAGTGAGAATGAGTGGATTGTAAGGAAAGAGAAAGAAGAATAAAGAAGAGTTGCAAACCATGTCCCGTCCTTGGGTTTAGAAGATGAAAATACAATAACATCAGCACCTAGTCTCATCGTACTTGTCTTGAATCCATTTCCATCTGCGTTGATGGTAGAATATTATTCGTAGATGATTGATTAATTAGAATGCAAAAGCATGGCAACAGATGACATACATACATTGACCAATAGTGTTTGGAAGTTTGCTCTTTGATGAATAACCGAGAGACATGCAATTTCGCATTTGATCAGGCCTCATTCCACCTCCGTTATCTGCAATAATAGTATTAATGATAATATTATTATTATTAAGTTAACATCAATAAATAATAGTAAGTAGGAAGCTAGTTTGTACCTTGAAGTAGCAACATCTTAAAGTGATGTTGATCTTGTGTTAGAGCTAGTTTCTTGTTCAGAAGCACATCAACAATTACATAAGTAGCTCCATTAGAAACCTCGTCGAGAGCATTGTCAAGAAGTTCTGCAAAAGCTGGATGGATGCAATAGAGGAGAGCAAGGGAATATTAAATTTGAAAAAGACAAGATGAATGAAATTGATGATAATTGAGTTGTAATTAGTTAGTAGTAATTAGAAACCTCCCAATGCCCACTTGTGACTGGTTGCATTTGAATGTAAGAACCTTGGGTGGACACGGGCATGATCCATACCACTTGTACCTGATGAAACATTCATATACACTATACTTAAAACTTGTTTCTAGGGCTTTGATTATATAGTACTTGTATTAATAATAATGCAGCATTCATTATTAAAGGATCGGAGTGCATCATCATCAATTCATCATCATCCAATCATTCATTCATTCCTAATTCCTCCTAATTATTCCTAATTGTAGAAACTAAAAAGTATAGTAACAACAACGCCGCCATTCCTGGACTTTAAAAGGATATACTAACAAGAGCATGCATCAATCAATCAATTAATTAATTAATTAATAATAATAATAATAATAATAATGGGAAGTAATCTTGCATTAATATATACATTATATACGGAGTAGATGTGACAATCAATCAAATATTCAAATTAGAAAAGAAAGAAAGAAAAGGTAGATAGATTAGATACCGGAAGAAGAAGAAAAGGAAGAAGAAAGAGGATGATGAAGACCCTCATAATCACCAGCCTTCCAAAACTGCTTCGAACTACTGCTGCTGGGCAACACTGACGACGTCGTCGTCGTTTCGTTGTTATTATTACTGTTACTAACTTCCACCTCAAACTTCACCCTTTTGCTATTATTATTATTATTATTATTATTATTATTATTATCATCAGAAACTAAGCTTGGTCTTTTTCCGATGGAACTACCAACGGCGTCGCCGGATTCACGTTCACTGCTTCCAATAATCGCCATCTTTATTTAATTGAATTGAATTGGGGAATCAAATAAAATCAAAGTTAGTAGTATTAGTATAATCTTCTTGCTAGATAGGTCGGTGTTTCCTTTTTGTGAATAACTGAATAACCAAGTTTTAAAAGTTGCGTCAAACTCTCTGTGTTATATATATATATATATATATCGTCAACGTGTAAGGTAGTGCCGTAGTGGTCATGTGGTTTGTGTGTGTGGGACATATTAAGCCCGCCAAAATATAGCGCTCCACCATTCCACTTCTTCTTACTCATTTGGCGGTTACTACATCTTACTAATTAACCATTTTTTAATTACTATTACTACTCGCTATTCATTCATTCACTTAAGCCATATTTGATAAACGGCGGATTAATTTCAGCATAAGCAAATTGTAAAATCAGATTATAAATGATAGATTTTATTAGAAGGTTTGACTAGCATATCACAATTAGTATAATTAATTTGAGTGTTAGGTAATTGGCAGATTATGATTAGTAGATTGTGAGTTTTCTTCGTAAAATTTCCTATTTTACAATATGTTAACCGATATGTTAGGGTAAGCAGTATATTGACCTCAAATATGTTGTTTCAATATGGTGTTTACCAAACATTAAAATTAGCATATTGTTGGTCAAACACGCTAAAACCTTGAATATGCTAAAAATCGACCAATATGTCGCTTACCAAACACCCCCTTAACCTAATGCTAAGCAGATCAAACCATCTTCAATCAATATAATACTTTAAAACCCTACTTTGTTTTAAAATCGTGTAAAGTAAAAAATATGATCAAGTGTATATAATTATACTATAAATCAATCAATATAACCAAGGGATTTCAATGTAACTAGTATTGGTGCCCGGCTTCGCCCGGGCTAGCTCTACTTACCATTAATTTTTTTT
>LHUT01002623.1:0-11452 GCA_001412135.1 Silene latifolia subsp. alba
GTTTAAATACCGTAATCCTTGGACACGCCCCGAAATCCGGATTAGGCGGCCCAATGTGGTTCGGATTACCGGATGGTTTAGACCAAAAAAAAAAAAAAAAAAATTCCAGATGATTTACTAATAGATCGTGATACACCACTCAGTCCATTTGCAATAACACTAGCTGCTGGCCTTACCAACTGTTGTTGAATTGTTCAGAGCAATAATGATTATTACAGCAACCCCAAATATGATTATATTATCACAAATTCTCATTATAAACAGGAGATATCCGTCTATAGTTATAGACGGGCCAAATATCCACCCACTTTAAGCATAAGACAAGCAACAAGTTGCAGGATATGGCCTAAAAGTGTCACCATTTTAAGCATATTTTACCCGTCTTTCACTTTAGACGGATATATATAGTGAGACTAATTGTTACTGTATATTATAGCACAGCTGTATATGGTCATAGTTTATGATCATTCTCGGTCATTTATTTACCTATTCAACTTTTGGAAGCGTGCGCACCCGTGTGAGCGAGCTATCCACACCGAAATCATTCGGGAACAATTAAAAAATGGGAAAAGGTAATGGAGTGTAGAAGACTTGTATTTCTAGGGGGAATAACAGTGATATGATTTGCAGTTTATACATGAGAGACATTAGGGTTGATGTCCTAAAACATTTACATACGAATTCAGATATACGACCACCACTTGATCGCAATTGCTGTAAGTCTGTAACTATACCTTGGTTATTGCAGATTTCTGAGAACTGTCCTAGGCTAGTAGTTCATTGTCTGTAGAAGCTATGTATGGAAGACGGTGAATCTAAGCCCTTGGGACGAGATCATTGGAGTACCTGTCAATGCTCTTTGAACAGTTCCCGGCCAATTATCATCCTTCTAATCTCACTGGTTCCAGCACCGATCTCATATAATTTGGCATCCCGGAGAAGACGCCCTGTTGGATATTCATTCACATAACCATTTCCTCCTAGACATTGTATCGCCTGCAAGTTCAACATCTCTCTTATAAAGTAATAACTTATAACTCCCATAGGGAACAATGACATACGTGTGCATCAGTGCATCATGATACGGAGTATACTGACTCGGCTCTCAAACGACAAAGTAGGAGAAGGTATGCTTTGTCAAGTTAGTCTTGTGTGACCGCTGTATGCGTACAACCAAGTCATTAACCTAACACTAACCTATTTGTAAAACAAGGTATGTAACATGAAACAGGCATATGGATTGTGTGTATAAATGTACAATGGTCTCATTTGAGTTTTTGACGACTTCGTTAATCGTGATATAAGTGCAGTCATGGCAGATAGGGGAAAGCAATTTTACCTGTAATGCGACCTGTGTGGCTCTTTCAGCGGCACATAATATAACTCCAGCACAGTCCTGAAAAGTTTGTTATTGGGTGAGAAATGAAAAGAAACAAGTTTGTCATATCCCTAATTCTAGAAATATACAACTAGCAAGTATATAAACACACTCAGAAAAATCACGGTGCATTAAGAAAGTGATGAATAAAGAACAGAATTTCCTGGCAGTGTATCAGAAAAGTTAAACGGGAGGTTTACTGTTGCTCGTGAAAACGGAAATTTTAAAAAGAGAGAGTGTTCGACTGTGAAGGACTTTGGATAGAACTTAGAAGCTTCAACCATGAATCTGATGAAAATTACTCGATAAACTATGGCTATTCATTTCATATTGTGACATCCAAAGACAAACGGAAGACAAATTACTAAATTAGCCCCGCACTTGAGAGTATGGCCTAGAACAACCTGAAATAGAGGAAATGAAAATAAAGGCAAAGCGGATAAAAAAAAAATGCACCTTTGGGACTACGTTTCCATTGTCACAGTCTCTTGCAACAGAATACACGTACGACCTGCACGAGATATTCACAAAATTACATCACTCGTTACTCTCTACTCTTGTTCATGAGAGAAGGAACATCTTAAATGAAAAAGGGAAAACAAAAAAAAAACCTTGACGATTGTAGAGAAATATACATGTCAGCCACTTTTCCCTGTAGTAAGAAAGCACGCAAGCAGATATATGCAATTCAGTAAATGCTGGAAATACTACAATAATAAGACTTTTCGAACATTGTGGAAATGTTATTTAAAAAGGACCTGTATAAACTGAAATTCTCCAATCGGACGTCCAAATTGTTCCCTTTGTCGGATGTAAGGTAGAACAACATCAAGGCAAGCTTGCATAATACCAAGCGGGCCAGCTGCCAAAACAAGTCTCTCCAAGTCCAGTCCCGACATCATAACGTATACCCCTGCCATAGAAGAACATAGAGCAAATGTTTCAAGAAGAAGAGAGTTTTTAAATAGCTTCCATCAGAATAGTTGTTGTTTCCAAATTCTCAGCATGTTACTGATATACTCGTATGTTCTTTAACCGTGCGCAGTGATCATCATAGTGTTACACACTTAGTTTACAACATAAAGCTATTGAACGGTATGATGATACTAGGGCAAGATCATGAAAACGTTTTTGTCTATCTATTGACTCTATGATCTTCATCGTGTATCAGCGGGAAAATGTTATTAAATTATCACCTTTTCCTTCTTCTCCCAAGACATTTTCCTGGGGCACGAAGCAATTCTCAAAAACAAGTTCGCATCTGCACGGTATTGTAATCGAAACAAAGCGATTAACAAGTGGTTTACATGGGAGGATACTATTCATATGACATTTTGAGCCGGGAAGTGCAAGACATACGTATCACTTCCTCGCATTCCCAATTTGTCTAGCTTTTGAGCAGTGCTGAATCTGATGTTCATGCGAAACAAAAAAAAAGAGGCAAGTAATGAGCCATGGGTACAATGAAGAAGATGGAAAAAAATAAAGCATCATAAATCTCTTGAAACTGCAACTAAAAACGCTTCACATCTACTATACGTGGCAAAAAGCACCAACTCTTTTAATATTTTGACAAAGCGTAACAGCAAAGTTTTCTCATTGGGAATCGCAATGAGCCTCCAAATTTCTTGGAGGAACAAAAGGAGATACAAAGAAGATTAATACCCGGGCATCCCCTTCTCGATGATGAATGCTGTGATTCCTTTTGAATGAGCGGCTATATCGGTTTTTGCGTAAACAATCTGCCCAACAAATGTGTCATTTAACACAGGAAAGATAAATTTGAAGTACAGCAGTTTATTTCTTATTGATGGGATACTAAGGTCCACCCCAAGTTGCCTAAATCGATATGCTAATCCACACACGAAATGATACGTGATATATAAAGCCTTGATAAAGTGTCTGATAGATAGATATTAAGTAACCGCCAAGATAGATTACAGTCAACCAGATAGTTATTCGCTGGGTTGAGAATCGGGTAATCTAAGCTAAACTGATTAAATATTCTCTCTCATTCTGTTGAAGTTATCAAGGCATATTGTGACCTTTCAGATTACTTAATATGTTCATATGCCATCTGCATGAAAGCTTGAAAATAATTGGAAACGTGAGAACATAGGCGATCACATGATTACTGTGTGCTTCTTACAAATAACATGCGAATAAGGCAGTTTCAAAGTGCTTTCATAAGCAACCTCTAATAACCAAAACATAATCTGCAACAGAGAACAGAGGCCAAGCTTCCGAAAGATAACCCTCGTCAAAATTTCAAACAGCTGTTTATCAAAAGTAAAGCACACCGGCCCCTCAGTTATAATTATTTTGTTACTGGAAATTGAAAACTCGAGATACCATTGAATATGGCTCTAATGCATGAAATTGTTGTCAGAAATATATTTCTTTATAATAATGAGGTGTTGATTCAAATTTGTGGACCGTGTAATTATTTAAAATTCTGTAAACATGTGCTCACCAGTGTTTGAGCAGTTGGGCCATTTGTGCACCACATTTTGTTCCCATTTAAGACATAGCCGCCATCAGCCCGATCAGCTTTACATTTCATGCTAACAACATCTGAGCCAGCTGCAGAATATGAAGCATTTAGCAGGTCAACCACACTATCTTACTAGTAATAATGAGTAACAACGGATTTTACTATTAGTGGGAGGAAAGAATTAGTCTAGAAAGACATACAATTTGGTTCACTCATCGCCAAGGCTCCGACGTGCTCCCCACTGATAAGCTTCAAATACACAAGATGTGCTTAGTGTACTGAAACACGGTTCCAATAGTAGTACTACTAAAGCTAATATACTTTTCAGTTCCGGTGCAAGGGTGCAATATCATTAATGGTAGAATAAGGGGCAGAACAACTG
This sequence comes from Silene latifolia subsp. alba, assembly GCA_001412135.1. Taxonomy (NCBI): domain Eukaryota; kingdom Viridiplantae; phylum Streptophyta; class Magnoliopsida; order Caryophyllales; family Caryophyllaceae; genus Silene; species Silene latifolia. The sequence goes on from LHUT01002623.1 coordinate 4,255, forward strand.
AATTTTTATGTTGATCCTGGTAAAATGGCAGCTAAATTCGATAAGACTGCAAACATCTAAACCACCAGGATTCTAACCATATCATTTAACTACTGTATAATATATCTTGTAATCCATAAAAATAATACCTTTGGCAAGTATTTCTTCTTCTGCTCAGGGTTTCCGTTCCTCACCTGAAGTAAAAGTATAGTGTTTATTCTGTATCTGGAGAAGTGCATCAATATAATTACTTTTTGAATTCTCAATTCATTGACTTACCAACTGATTAATGCAAAGATTAGAGTGGGCACCATATGATAGGCCCACTGATCCTGAAGCGCGACTAACTTCTTCCAAGGCAATGCAGTGGTACAGATAACCAAGCCCAAGTCCACCATACTCCTCTGAAACAAAACCCTAAAGTCAACTCCGTAAATATTTTGGTAAAGAACAAAAACAAGCATGGCAAAGCAAAATTTTCCGAGTATTCAAAGAGTAACAACTACCACGAGTCCACAACTACTGACAGCTTCTCATAAAGCTAGAGGATCAAGAAACAAGTAGATACTGATAAGAATAGAATTTTTTTCTTAAATGGGGTTTAAATCCGAAATATTTACAAAAGTGGGACTCTTTTCAAAGTATTTACAAGGAATGGGTCCACGTCATCACAAGATGCGAAATTTAATTTTTTTTTAATAAACTTAACCTCTCGCTGTGTGAGACAGCGAGTAGATGTTATTGCCTTTGCTACCAGACATGCTCATTGGTCGTCTTCGTTCTCCTTACTCTGACCACCAAAACACGAACTACCACCGCCATTATCTTCATCTCACTTCCCTTATCAAATATGCCCCTTTGTTTGAGTGATTAGCTTAGTAGTTTTCAATGTAAATAGCTCGAAAAATCACCACTCACAAAATTGTTTTTGCGTTTTCGGTTTCGCGACTGACTGGGTTTGTCTCGTTAATAACTCATCTTCTCCTTTTCTTATGTCAATTGTATTTGTTTTCTAAAATGTAGTGGATAGCAAAGGCATCGTAAAATGAATCAGAGCTGTCAATCGTGCACCGGAAGTGCTTCTGACTTTTGAGTTCATCTAAAATCATTAACAAAGAGAGTACATACAGCCCCTTTGTTTCGAGAAGGGCATAAGAATGATTGAGCTTGCTACTACCATCATCATAACTTCTTATGATTATTGATGATTAACAAGACCACATAAAATAATACCTCAAATGTACAAAAGTTAGCCATCTTACATTATGTGCGGCACTTCTTAGCGAAACCGAAAACGTAAAAATTGTTTTGTGAGCGGCAACTTTGCGGACTATTTACTTTGCAATATACGAGGTTAATCACTCAAATAAATGGGTATATATGGTAATGGAAATGAGAGCAATAGAATGGTTGTGGTAGTTCGTGTTTTGGTTGTCGGAGTAAAGAGAACGAAGACAACCAATGAAGCATGTTGGGGAGCTAACGCAATGACATCTTCTCGTTGTCTCACACAGCGAGAGGTTAAGTTTTATTTTAAAAAATAAAATTCTGTAACTTGTGATGACGTGGACCCATTCCTTGTAAATACTTTGAAAAGAGCCCCATTTTTGTAAATATTTCGGATTTAAACCCCATTTAAGAAAAAAATTCATAAGAATAATGGTTGCAGCAAATCGGTTAACTTTTAGTCTGCTGCTATTATATCCATTATGCAAGACCAATAGACAAGTCCGGCACAATTTAGGAGGCTTGAAGAATTGGGAAGTGAAAAGATTGAGAGGGGTATGGGCCGTACTGCTAATCTGGTATGTCTTAAGAAAACATGTGTAGGGCCCGTCGGGGATTAAAAGGAATTTAGGTATCATTTTTTCACCTCGGAAAACTTTCTCCAAGCTTTGTGTCATACTGTCATTGGAACGATATGCATCAATGCATGTCAGAAATAGTCGTAAGAAAATTTTTTAGTTGGTTCACATACTCGCATCATGATTTCAGTGATGTTCAACATCACACATTTTTTGCCTCGTCAAAGCAAATCAAACAGTTCGGAAAATTTTTAGTCCCAAAGTGAAAAGGAGGCTGACCTGGTGCAGTAATTCCGTGAAGATTAAATTCACCCATAAGTTTCCAAAGGTTCACATCCTAAAGCAAGAAAGCATAAAACGCTTGAGTTGATAGTTTGGAAACCTAGACTAAGGAACTCATTGGGTTGTCAACAAACTAACAATAGCTAACCTGAGGAAAGTAGTTTGTCTTGTCAATTTTTTCTGCAAAAGGCGCAATATTTTCTTGTGCGAATTGAGCAACACTTTCTTTAAACTGTAAAAATAATAAAAAGCAGAAAAAGTAAAAGGGCTGGCAGAACAAGAGAACATGATCAAACGATGACACGAAGTTGAAGCATTCCAGTAATTTTATTAAGAATTGTCTGAAACGAAGCTTAATGTTTGAAACGAATTGTCGAACTTGTGATATACAGGCAATACAGCCAAAGGGTGAAGTGTCGGAGTGACATAGATGCGCGTACAATGTTGGCAGATGCACATACAATGAGGGAAGCAACGCAAGATACTTAACTGTATAGGCTTATGGGGAACATTAACCCCTTAACTTACAAAACAGTAACGCCAGGGTTTATGTTAACTGCAATTAAATTCTTCAAAGTTGATCATCTGTTATGGATTCAAGTTGATTGATCATCCAATTCCCCACTTCAAGGCTAACACGCACACCAGTCTAAAACGATCATACCCCATTCTTAACACTTAACCAATGCTTATAGACTGCCGTTTAGTCTCCGTGACCTAATGCCACTAGTTTTCACACTTTTGGAAGCACCATCCAACACAGCTCAATCAAAGCAACAACACAATTACTAAGTGCTCTGAAAGTCGGTACCTTTATCTTCACCAACATCTGAATTGGACTAACATTTCTAAACTTGACCACTCTACACTTCTACAAGGGCAATACATAGGGACGGCCGATTTGAACCTGCTACCTATTGTCCGCAATACCTCCATCTTCATGACTAGACTAAGACATCTACGATACCCTCAACCACATGATGCCACCCAAATACCCAAGGGCGGTCGCATCAGTAGCTGCCTAACTACCATCCTGATTATTTGAAATGAAATATACAGCATCCCCATCATAACATAAACTACTGAAAATTAACTGAGGTAATTAAATTAAATTAACTACACAATCAATGCAGTAAGTTAATTACAATCTCAAAGACTGCAGCTAGTCTTGCTATAGACATATATATCCGTCTATAACTAAAGACGGGTCAAATAGCTTGAAAGTGGTGACATTTTTGGCCCCCACCACCTCACTTGTTGTTTGTCTTATTAGGAATTTGGTATTGTATTTGGCCCGTCTTTAGTAATAGACGGATATGTGCCATCTATAATGAGATTTTGTGCAAAGCCTTAAAACTTTTCATCACTAATAATTGTCCAACCATACCAACTTGATTAAGTGAACAAACAACCCCATTTCATAAACATATTTCATGAACCTAGTATTTCGTAAGTTAAGACGGTCTTAAACAAGAATTGACGGTTTAATCAACAGAACAAATAAATAAACAATAACAACAATTAGTTCAATCAAATAGGATGAATTGAAAAAAGAAACAAAAACCTGTATCTGGGTATCATCAAAAAGAAGAGAAGTAGAAAAAGCAGCACACATTTGAGTTGGGTTTTTCTTCCTCCATTGTAATGCAGATGAAAGCTTATTTCTTGCTGCAAATATTCTTTGCATTTTCTTAATTTTTCTCCTAAAAAATCACAGGAAATTATTGGTTTCAGAATAAACAGGATGTGTATCACTGTATGAGCGAGTTACTTGTACAATTGAACTACTGTGTACTGAGACGGATATATACAAATTGTTGTTTAAGACGAACGCATTCGTCTTAAGTAAAAAACCCGTCAAATAGATAGATAAGATAAGAGTAGAATGCTTGTAAAATGGCAAATTATTTGAGTTGTTTTACACTTAAGTCGAATATAACCGTTTTAAAAATAAATTAAAGGATTGTTACAAAAATAAATTACAAAATAAGACCGTGTTATAAATCAAAATTCGCTTAAAATGTACAACAGTGATGCACAATATAATTATCAATTGATTTCAGGTAAGTATTAAATTGATGATTATGACGTAACGTTGGATCTTGGTTGGAAGTCTTATCAGTTTTAAGAAGTGCGATTGTATTTTGATTTTGTTATATTTGGTAGTTGTCTCAATCATCTCATTATCTCAGTAATTAAGCAGCTATTACAATTAAGTCAATTGCAAATTATTTGTTTAAGTTAGAGGCAAATCATCCTACAATTTGGGCAAATAATGCAAGAAAATACTCGGTAAAAGGTATTGTAAGACCGTTATACAATACATCGATATTATTTCAGGATAACTACAGTAAGTTAGAGTAGATTTTAGTCTATAATGACACTTGTTAGTAGTTGATATAGTGATTCGTTGATCTAAACATGAGCGAACCTCCTCCCCCAAGAGACACCACCTCTCATCGGCGGCCTCCACCGTAAGCCCACCGAACCTCCTTTCCTCTTTCGAAACTCCACCAACCACCACTAAAAACACCATTTTTTAACCTTAAAAAGTTGCTCCAATAGTCGAAATCCCTTCCCCCACCCACGAAACATCGGATCTAGTGGTTTCGTGGGTGGGGGGTGGGGGGTGGGGGGGGGAGATGATTTCGACTATTGGGATAACTTTTTAAGGTTTAAAAATGGTGTTTTTAGTGGTGATCAGAGGGATAATGGTATTGATGGTTGTCAGCAGTAGGTAGTCGTCACCGTCAGTTAGGTGGTCGACGCCAACGTCTTCTCGTGGTAGGGTGGGCGGTAGTTGTGGTAGAAAAAGTTGTATGAGTGGTGGTTATTGAGTAAGTAGGTGGTGGACTGATAATAAGGCATTCCCTTTTCTTATGTAACCAAACAAGTGATTAGATTTGGGGTAAATTCATTCATTACCCCTATATTCCCTTGTGTTCATTTTTTTTCCCTGTGGTGAACCAAACGTCCCCTTAGTTGTTTTATTAAAATCGCGAATTAGAACTTCAAAAATAGAACAAAATCGTGAGAGCCCGTTGATAAACTTGATAAGCTTTGTATTTTCAAGTCATTTGCAGTACTAAACTAAAGCTCCCTTGAAGCATCCTCGATTCCAGCAAACTATGATGCTATATCTTCAATCCAATTTTTTCGCAACCCTATATAGTACATGAAGTGTACCTTGAAGTCCCACGAAAATAAAGTAAACTAAAGACGTCAAAAAGAAACCAAAACTTATTGTAGAATTCTCATTGACTCTTAGTATTGGTACTATTACGCCTCTTAGCGACCCCGGCCTCCGACAATGTATCCCATACCTGCCATAGAATAATTGATTTTGGTAATCGGAAAAAAAAAAAAAAAAAAAAAAAAAAAAACGAAAGAAAGAAAGAAATCAGTGAGATAAATTGTTTGCTTAAAAAAATCTTCCAAACTCACTTCTAATTTGCCCTTTGATCCTCCAATAGCAAGCAAAAACGGGTTTTCTACTGAAAATGAAACTGCAAATACAGCTCCCTGTAGCACAAGGAAGCAAATAAACACATCTCAGATATGCTAGGCTATTTCAAAATTTTGCACCGATCAACCATCATAAAATGTCGAGAAATATTCAATGGACATATGTTCCATAAAGAACCATACACCACTAACTTTCAAGGATACAATGGCAATCTCCACAGTAAAGGCAAGAGTCATTTCCTTTCAGACAGATGTGAGATATTTGGTATCATAGATCATTGATTAAAGACATGGCAAATGGATTATTTGGATCGGGTTTGGCTTGGAATTACAGGTTTGGATCATTCCAGGTAAGCATTTATGGGATAATTTGAGATATGAGTGAGCTCGGGTCAGGCGGTTTTTGAGTCTCTAGTAAAGAGTTAGATCATTTCGGAACAGGTCGTTTTCAGGCTGTGATAATTCGGATTCAGGTTTTTCTACCACTCTACCTAGACCACAGCTATTAAAAGAAATACTTACAGCTTTTGGGTTCTTGGAGGCGACACATGATGGCTGATTGTTTGACAGATCCCACAATTTCACGGTTTTGTCGACAGAGCCACTGGCAATGAGCTGCAGAAAGCAGTAACAGGAAAGTAAGGTATAGCTTAAAGCTACTAAGTACGGAGTAGTTCATAACTTTAAATAATCAAATCATATATAGGTATAAGAAGAGTGAGCATTTACGTTAGGAGATGAGAAATTGTATGAAATAGAACTTGCAGCCTTTTCATGTGCATGAATGGTGAAGCTCGGCTTTAAATCTGAATCTGAACTAGAGCTAGCAGCTCGAATATCAAAGCCCTGGATCATGCCATTTTCAAGGCTGACCTGCAAATATTCATTTTTCAAGTCCCATTACTCACCTTTACGAGTTTCCTAGATCATGAAAGCATGCATTCAGGTTACATGAAATTTAAGAAATCTCACAATGAAATTGTGTTCTGTATGAGGGTCCCATGCCAGACTCTCGACATCAGCATCAACAGACCATTTATACCCAGAGTGGGAAGGATTCCTCCCATCCTTCTGTAAATTCAATACGTGTGTCGTTAAAAAGTGAAGATTGTATAGAAAGCAATCGAGAGGGAAAAGAAAAGAAAATGTGAATGGGCATGCCGAGATGTACACACTAAATATAGTACAATTTAGCTCCATCTATGTCAACATAAAATAGAAATTAATAACTTTTTCGAAGTCCAAAACACACACTCAATGACAACCAAATCAAACAGATGTACAAGGGATTATTTACGATAATATTTATTTTTTAGACAGTAGATATTATGATTAGTGGTAGGTTTGGGCAACAAGAAATTAATTTAAATTACATTTGGAGAATTGAAAATAAAGTCAGCTTTGAGATTTTGGACAAAGCAACACGATTTTATACGGGTTGGGGGCGCAATTGAATGTTAAAATGTCCCCAGATTGATTCTCACAAGATCAAGCAGAAAATAGCTGGTTAACATGGTTCCTCAAAACCCCACTCTCCTTCCAGTCTTAAAGAAGGCATGCTTTAGATTTTTTTCACTGATACAGTACAAGTCATAGATAAGAATTCTTCAACTAGTACAACCTATAGTCTCAGATTGAACCGATAAAAGGGCAGCCCGGTGCACGAT
>LHUT01002624.1:0-10026 GCA_001412135.1 Silene latifolia subsp. alba
TTGAATACCCCCGTCCTTTGGGTTCGACCTCTACTTGCTTACTATGCTAAGATACCACCATTATCAAGTGAGTTCCATCAACTCCTATAAGGCTCCTACACCCTGCCATTAAACCTTTAATTTGAGCGTCAAAGGAGATAAAAACACTTTTGAACTGTAGGGTTCTTTCTGGGGTATCTATTAAAGTCCAGGCACAACTTTCGAGATTTGTTTGCTTCACTATCTCACAATACCTGGGCAATAACTTATAACTGTCATCTTACCCACCATCTATATAATAACATAAAAAGGCATCTTGAGTCTCTTTTGAAGTGCCATGTGTCACACTCCAATGCCTTCAAATTGTCATGTATTGTATAATAAAGACTTCTTATTGTTAATTTAACCATGGTTAAGGAGTAAATCACATACAACCTTTTAGCCTCCCCCTTCTTCATAACCGTTTTTATGAGTTAAATCCTTTGGCTTTACACAACTACACAAAAACAAAAACTGCACTCTATATTAGTAAATTAATTAATGCCCCGCTTCATTACTCCAACATTACAATGCAGTTATCACCTCATTAATGGAGAGAATTATCATTATAGGGCATTCATTTGGACGTAGGCCGTTTCCAACTGTTGGGATTCATGCGTTTTCCCATCAACACACATTATTTGCCCGTCAATTTGCTAAGTATATAAGCTATGATCTACCCACCCTCACATCAATTATTCAAACCGCCCAGGCGCTCATTGCCTTACGTGGTTGCCAATAAACAAGACCCACATAATACTATTTTTGGCAGCCCTCCAGACTGAGACTTATAGCTCCTCCATTTTTCGTACATCTGAAGTATACGTGCTTGGTATAACGTCTACTTTTTAACCTTCTATTCCTCAATGGTTCATATAAATTCTAAATTTAACTGTCAACTGTTGTTGGATTATTGTTGTTTTCATTTGGAGTTTTTTTCTTGGAGTATATTTGCCCTGTAGATGAATTAAAGTGGGGATATAAATTTTTGACTTGTGATGATCAACAAGAGTGAGTGGTACGTTGGTCTTTCGAATTTTAATGTGTTTGCTTGCTTGCATTCATTTTCAGTATTTGTAAAATGCTGCAATAATACATATTGTTCTTCCATTTGCAACACATAATTTTAACAATCTTCAGTAGATGATAGTATCACACTTTATTATGTTTGAGTAATATTAATCCATTTTTTTCTAAAGGAATTGATTGCATTTATTTTGTAACTTTGTCTGACGAATGGTCCCAAATTAATTCTCCATTTGTTAGATAAGTTTCCCGTTTTTAATTATTAATGAGATAGGCAGTAAAATGATAATTCAACATAGATAGATATATTCATATATAGGGAATATTTTGCGAGTGTCGACTTTAGTCTCATTAAGTGAACTCCGCCTAGTAGGGAAATATGGTTTCAGGAGGATAATGGATAAAATATGTGGTCAAAGAAGGAACGGGAAAAGGAAATTAAGTGTGTATCACCAATGCTTTCCAAATTCAGTTTCGCTCTACTGTTATTCCTTTATCTTTTGCTTTGAGAATTGAATTTTTATTTCTAATAATGTTTATCACTTCTATTTTTTTTTTTATAATTTATTCCCGCTAATCTAAATGGTGGACCATTATCTAACCATTGCACTTCTATACCTTGAGTTCATCGAAAATATTGACGCCTACAGATCGAGATACCAGTAAATTGGAGCCAAATCAGAGGACCAAACTTGAAGCATGTACGCTTAGGTTGATGATCAGTGTCTTAAAAACATGTTACGATTGATTTATTCTCTTATTTAGGTTTCACTTTACCTATGTATTTCATTACTTATTTTGCTTTTCAGGATTTTGTCGCGCAATTCATACTTTGAATTACCGAGTTATTCATGTGTGATGTGACTGTGTGAGTGTTGTTATTTTTGGTTCCTCCAATTACATTTACACGAGATATTTTAACATTAAGAGTTGTGAATCCATAATAATTTATATGATTAAAGATGGTTTTTGGTCTGCATTACTTTGCATATGCATACTCTTATGAAGCAGTAGGATTTAAGACGTGTTACAACAATATGCATGAATGCATACTTAAGTAGGTCAATCCCCCTTTACTACTAAGAGAATAGAAAAATTTCAATAGTTTTCTCTCCAAAAGGAATCTGGCTAAAAAGCAAATAAGACTCGATTTTTATCAAATTATTATTTTTTAATTAAGATATAATCTTTAATCATTGTACTCTTTTATTAACTAAATTATAATCTTTTAATTAAAAAAACATAAAACCGGTATAAATCTATAATTCGTATATGAAAAATCGATAAATTCATATTATTAGTTTCGTATTAAAAAAACTTACCACATACTTAATTCGTATAAAAAAAATCTATGAACTGATATTATTAATTTCGTGACAAAAGAATCTTTAAAATTATATGAGAAATCTTATCTTTATAAATATAGAAACATTTAAAGCATCCTCATTAAGCCACGTCACATATACAACCTTTTTTTTAATCAGTAGTCAAAATGCATCTTTTATTTCCTGATTTACAGCACCCACGCTCTAGGCAGGATTTAATTACGGAGCATTCGAGACTTGGTTCTCTCCATTGTTCAATTTCATAATACACCAGCTTCAATTATGACCTATACATATGGCTTATATAAAGATTCAAATGATTATAATTACAACAATTATTTCAAATATTTAAATTTCGTCCAAAAATGATTTTATACAAATTCAGATGATTATAATTACAACAATTATTTCAAATAATTAAATTTCGTCCAAAAATGATTTTTTACAAATTTGGACGATTATAATTACAACATTTATTTCAAATAATTAGATTTCGTTCACAAATCATCTGGGTGGAGATAAAAACGAATGAAACACTCAAAAAAAGGAGTAACTTTTTATCTATTAAGAAAAGAAAGAATCATTTCACATGAAAATCACACTAAAATTTACAAATCTACCCCATTGAACTCATCAAAATGAAATTGCACAAAGTTCAAGATCAGAACGCTAACAATACATGCTTCTTCAAAAATAAAAAAAATCGTGAGATCATCAAAATAATTGATGAGAACAGATTGAGAGACGGAAATTTTGGTGGTGAATTGTGTTTGTAAGGGTGATATGAGACGGGCTATATGGGTTTGTAAGAGGACGAGGGAGACAAGAGGACAAAGTCAGGAAGTGAGGTTGTGAGGGTGTATTAGCTTTTTGAGAATCTAGAGGAAGGGAGGCAAGCTAGAATACGACATTCAAGGTAGCAAAAAAATGAGGGTTTGAGGAGAGAAGTACTTAAATAATTTACGGTAACTCTCCTATAGAACCGTCCTATAGCATAAGACGGATCCATTAGGAGAAAACACAGCCCAATAAAAGAAAATTATAAATAAATGTGAAAACCTCTCCTCAATTTCTAATTTACCATTACAAATCTGAAATCCACCACCTCCACCAAAAACTGCAATTTACGCCATCGTTATAACCACCACCCCCCCCCACCGCATCTGCAGGCTCCAGCCCACGTCTCATCACCGCCATTTACTCTATCATTACATCCTCCCACGTTCGCGATATTCATTTTCATTACCATTGTTCGTTCCTTTATCTCCTTCCACCAATCACTTAAGATGAAGAATGATGATAATCATTGTCATCCTCGATCGACTAGCTAGGTTTGGAATTCGATCTTAAAAGTTTCTGATTTTTAAATTAGAATATCTCTAAATTTCAACCAATTGTTTTAACCTAAATACTCATAGTTTTATATTGAAAACTATGAGTTTTAAGTTGAAAGCTATAGACTTCAAATTATCTTTAAAGTCTTATTTAATTTAGCTACAAGTTTAATTGGCATATATACTTACTTGAACATCAAAAGAATATAACTCCAAAACTCACAATTTTAGTTTTGACGCTTTACTGACTAATTATGATGAAAACCCAAGTTTTTATTTTTGTTTCTTCTCAATTTGTGAAACATAGGTTTTAGATTAATGACTATCTATTTTAGTTTGAAAACTGTATATTCTAAATCAAAAATTAATGACCCTGAAATGATTATTTGTGTGGAGAAGTTGTGCGAGTGGTGTAGTCGAAGTTGGGACTGGAGTTGAGATCGTCGTTCATCGGCGGTGGACTTCTGGCGAGTCTCATAAATTGACTTGGGGGGGCGTAGCATAAGGTAATGCAGTTAGAGGTTGAAGGAGGTGGTATGATGTAGTATAACAGTTATCATTTTTTTTTGGTGATTATTCGATTTTTTCCCTTCTATTTGGGATTTTAGTTTTAACAGGCCGGTCTTATACTAAGAGACCGTCCTATACAACAAGCGCAGTAATATTTCTCAATTCGATCGAGCAACCCTAACTCGATCGAGTACCCAAGTCACTCGATCGAGTAAGTAGGCTACAGTACATGGATTATATCGGGACTCATACACCTTTTTCCTTCATTCTTTTCATATTTCCTATCATTCAAAAACCCAAAAAATCCTCCTAAACCTTCTTCTCTCAAAATTTTTGAGTAATTTGTGGTTGATTCCTCTTGATCCTCTTTGTTCTTTCACTCAATCTAATTGCAACTCATTCAAGGTAAGATTGCTACTCCTTTTCTTTGTTTTAATCAATTGGTAGTATGTGAAAGTGTTGGATTTTCTGAAATATACCCAAAGTTTTGCTTTATAATCGTTGTATTTTGATAAGAATCACTTTAAATCATTGTTGTTGATGCTAGAAATTGCAAAATCAGATCAATTTAATTTGTGACTATATGTGGGCCGAAATTTCTAGGGTTTGCTCTTAAAAATTTGATTTTGTTCATCTTTTGNNATCTTTTGCATCTTTAAAGGTTGAAATAAAGTAGGGAATGCTATTGGTATCATGTTTAGTGCTTGATTTTGGTTTAATTCACCCCAAATTTCGTCTTAAAACTCCGTCTTAAAGGTGCCCCAAAACTGAAATTTTGCCCAAATTATTGTAATAATAATCTTTTTGTGAAGTTTATTTTTTAGGGGTTAAGATCCAAGTACTCCGATCAATTGTGAAAACTTGATGTTTTGAAGGTTTGAAACCGTCTTTTATAAATCATAAGGATAAAGGGGAGTGGAAATTCTTGTTTTGCCTTAAAAAGTTTTAATTTAAGTTGTTGTTTCTCTTCACATAAGTAACTTGGAAAGTGCACCTTGATTAAATAAAACCCGATGTGTGTGGCTAAAAACTTGTTGAAACAGATGGCAAGAGCCACAGCTGCAACGCGCCTGAGCAAGAGGTCGAGAGCCGCTGAGCCTGAGGTAGGGGAGGGGAGTCAGGAACCTACTATTCCACCAGTTCCTGAATACCCTATCGTAGTCTTTGCTGATTTTAAGCAACGAGATGCTTTTATTGAGCTGATGAGACGTCGTATGAGACCCACTAGGTGCATTGACACGAGTATTCTGAAGGACCTGAAGATAGAGGTTGATGTGAGGCACATCTTTGAGACTCTGGGTTTGGCAAGTTGTATCATCTTAGGAAACACTCTTATCCTTTTCTAACCGTAGAGTTTATGAGTTCCTTACTTATGATGTGGTAGAGAAGGCCGTAGAGTTCCGTCTGATGAACACCGGCTTTCTCTTGATTAATGATATTCAGCATGTTACTTTGAAGATCTTCCTCCGAGCCCTGACTTGTTTACTCTATGATAGGAAGGATGTGAGTAAGTTAAACTCACATAAGGTTATGTTGTTGATCGCCTATCTGAACCCACCCGAGTGCAGCGCGTAGCTTTTAGTGCCTCGGCCATCGTGTGTGCTAGTTTGGCCTTGATGGCCACGTCTCCGACCCGATACCTGAGTTGTGGCGCTATTGCCACCCGTTTAGCAGAGAGGTTGACTAAATTTGAGGCCTCTTCGGCTCTCACGCCTATGGTTCCGGTTGTGCCCACTATGGACAAGGCTTACTTCATCGGCCATAAGTGGCTGAGGGTGTTGGAGGGTGGTGGGTTAGCTTGGAGGGTGAAAGGTAAGAGTTGGATGAGAGTACCCGACCCAGACCATCTTCTAGTGACTGAGCCTTTGACTGCGATTGTGGTTGCATCGTACTCAGATGATGATGAAGCCGCCCTACCCGATAGTACTACCTGATCGTTGATGACCTTTTGGAGGAGATGTAGGAGCCGGTCGGGGGAGACCAGCCTAGACCAGAGGACCAGGTACCTAGGGTGGGGAGAGGTCCTAGGAGGGTGAGAGAGATGGTCGGAGAGACTCAGCCAGTGCAGCCCGTGCCACCAAAGTACCAGTACCCCAGTTACCCTTCCTCTTTTAGCCCCAAGATGCAGATGAGTGAGCTCACGGAGAGGGTGTCCAACACTTTAGTGCTCCGGAACCTTCATGAGATGGCATACATGTAGGGCATTGGGACCAACCTGGCCCAACCAGTTTAATGGCGAGGTGTCGGGAATGATAGTGGAGTCTTCCACTCTTATGGAGTGAACCCATCCACATGGGGAGTCCCTGAGAGCTATCCCTTCGGTTGTCTGGCGCCATGGAGAGCATGAGGAGACCCAGGTACGGGAGCGACCATTAGAGGAGGCACGTCCGGAGCCGGCACATCTAGAGAAGGAGAAGGAGATGAGGAGATGGAGGAGGGCCGAGGTGGCGACATCGAGTGATTTTCTTGTTTTTATTGTTTAGCAGGCTTATGAAACTTGTTACATTCGTTTCATCGTACTTGGATTTATCTTGGTTGTATCTGGCCATAAGGCCGCATTTTGTTAGATTTTCTGAACTCGTATGCAGGTGTCTGATGTCGGGGGAAAACCCCGGAGATTGGTTATGTTTTTCTTAGCTTCATGTTGTGTTTGGAGGGTAACCTGACCTGTGGATACTCGATCAAGTGCCCTCTGCTCGATCGAGTTCCTGCTGTGGGCGACTTAGGGAGTGTTCTGACCTCTAGTTACTCGACCGAGTAGCCTAACCCGAACTCGATCGAGTGCCCCTGTTGACCCATGTACTACGTTTCCTTGGGATCGTGGGAGGATTGGTTGATTTATATTTTGATTCTGAACTTGTATGCAGGTGTCTGATGTCGGGGGAAAACCCCGGAGATTGGTTATGTTTTCCTTAGCTTCATGTTGTGTTTGGAGGGTGACCTGATCTGCGGATACTCGATCAAGGGCCCTCGAGTACCTGCTGTGGATGACTTAGGGAGTGTTCTGACCTCTAGGTACTCGATCGAGTACACCTCACTCGATCGAGTAGCCTAACCCGGATTCGATCGAGTGCCCCTGTTGACCTTGTACTCTGTTTCCTTGGGATCATGGGAGGATTGGTTGATTTATATTTTGATTTATATTTTGATTCATGGTTGATAATCACGCTTCTATATTTCAGTTTTGCACCTCATGTGATATCAAGGCGGTTTACAATAGTTCTAATCCTATGTGCTTAATTGGTTTCCTTGCTTATCTTTTCAAACGGTGGGTAAGTCATATCGTCAATGATGGTAATTTCAAAGCTAGTGATATGTTGAGTAGTCATGTTTTGTAATGTCACCTAAAACAAGTACTTAATTTTCACATACATTAGTTTGGTAACACTGCGTTTCAAGAACTCATTTTTGGGTTGTTTTCACTTGGTGTACACATATGCATACATGTTATACAAGTAATGTCAATAAGGTAATATGGTAATTGTTGGTCTCATCATATGATTGAATTATTTCTTAATGTCAAGATTATGTGAAGTTATCATTTCGTGTAGTGTTTATATCTCGTCTTGAAGTTGAACTTCGGGGACGAAGTTCCTTTTAAGGGGGGAAAAGTAATATCGCGTGAGAAAAATGACAAAAATATCATGCTTTGAGTAGATTGTTGGTAAAAGTTTACTATGTTGTACTCCATTTTGGTTAACTTAAAATTTAAACTTTGGTTGCGTGAAGGTAATATACGTAATTGTTAAATAAAATTTATTAAGTGAATTAAAATTGCTAAAGTGTGGTGCAATAAGTATAGTGTAAATGCTTTATATGAATGTTGGATCAATTGTTGAATAATTAACTGGTAATTTACCATACATTGGATGTTAATGATTAATTGTTAGATGAGTAAGTAGAGTGTTTGTGCCAGGTGAGTATGTTATGTGTGGTGTATGGAGTTGTGCGGTGTTAAATTTGGTTGGTAGAATGGAAGTAACAGTTGCGATAGTATGTCCTTTCGTGTATGATACGTGGTTGATGACTCGGTAGAAAGTCGTACTTGATGGTCATGTTCGCAGAGATCGATGATGATGATGAGTAGTTGGCGCAGACATATGGGTGGTATATGGGGAATGGTTACGATTGTTCTTGTCGGGATGAGTTGTCGTCGGTTACCTTAGTTCATGTTACACCTTGAGTTGTGGGAGACTATGAGTTGAACTTCGGGGACGAAGTTCTTTTTAAGGGAGGAAGACTGTAATACCTGCTCCGTTAGGGACCCTTTGACCGTCGTTGCCTGACCTTAGACACATGTCTAGACCTTTGGAAGCCTTATTAGTTCGATCTTACATCATAGTAACCCTTGGGGAGTAGAAGGCTCGATCTAGCGTATGCTACTCGATCGAGTAGCTATGTGGCTCGATCGAGTAGAGGCCACTTGATCGAGTAAGTCCCTACTCGATCGAGTAAGTGTAGCCCAGCGGTAAAATATAAATCGTGGAGTCGTGAAACCAAAATAAGTTTCATTTCATTTCTCCTAAACCTAATTGTCGATACATCTCTCTCCTTCACCAGTCTTCATCCTTTGGAGCCCTTTGTGAGTTAAGACACCATGGGGATGGGTAGCATGAGTCAGGTAGCGGTCTTGTCGCCAAACGCTGAGTATAGGTAAGTCGTCATCATCATCGTCTTCCTTAGCTTTGGTAATGGTTGTGTTGGTAGTAATAGGGTTTGTCATACTGCTTGTAATAGGTGGTGATGGTGGTTTCTTGTCGTCATACGGTCATAGGCGGTGTTGTTGCTGATTGCTATAGGTAGGTTTTCCTATTCTGTACTGTTGATTGTTTAGTATGTTGGTTGTGTTGTCTAGTTCGATTTGGTATTGTTGTTGGTGTTGTAATTGGTTGTGGTTGTTTGTCTGTGGTTCGCGAGGTGCGCCCTAGGCTTAGTGGATTCACTTGCGGGAGTGGCTTCACGCCCTTGATTCCCCCTTGTGGAATCCGCCACAAGAGGGGGTGTGCACATTAAGGAACATGGGTTTTCGCTCGGTAAAAATGAGCGGGGCTTAGGTGGGAATGACTGCGGTCCCCCACTGGCGGTGTAGAATATCTATTGCGACGGATATTCTGGCAGGACTTGACCTTTGGGTACTCAGTTGAGTGATGGGTGATTGAAAGTGGTGTTGGGTGTGTGTGCTGTGTCTAGTGCTTTGTGTCGTTCTTCAGTTACTGACCTTGTGTGGTATTATGTGTGTTTCCTATTGTGTTGTGTCTGCCGTGATTCTTTATGGTGAGCAGTCAGTCTTAGCAGGTGTTGATATGTGGAGCTTAGTTGGGTGCTCTGGAGGGGCGAGTCTATCACGAGTCATGGCATGGATAGGATAACGTCGTTGATAGTTTATCATCAGTTGTATATTTCTTTCATTGAGTTAAACTGTAATAAACTTAATTGTTCTTTTATTGACGTTTGATATTTACTATTCCTCGGGTAACCGAGATGGTAACGTCCTTATCTGCTGGGGAAGGTCTCGTTAAGGCTCCTCGGTAGATGGGGGTGTTACACAACCACAACCACAATAACAACGTCAATAAATCAAAACAAATACTGTCTTATAATCAATTATGCAATCAACTGAGTTGGAAAACCCTACCTTATTCGCAAGTTCCATAAATCAATAATCAACAACAAGGCTAGAATTGCTCTTCTACGAACTCGTCATCTAGCAAATAATAAGACCATCCCCAAGCAAAAGGTCGACTTAATCGGGTCAATCAGAATTTTTACTCTTAATCACCCCTTATTAACTTGACCCATTTTCACCCTCCCAA
>LHUT01002629.1:0-19111 GCA_001412135.1 Silene latifolia subsp. alba
AATCTCCACCCTTCCTTCCTTATCACACACCCACCACCCCTGTTTTCATCAACCATATTATATTTTAACTCTCTTCAATTTTCTCTCTCTCTCTCTCTCTCTCTCTCTCTCTCTCTCTCTCTCTCTCTCCATTTTTTTCACTAATTAATTACCCTTTTTAATTTAATGCTACTTATTTGTATTATTCTAGTTTTTGAAAATACTAGTTGAATTTCATCATTTCTCTCAATTCTCATATTCATATAATATAAGCTTTTAATGTTGCACTGAAGACACTGCAGATCATCCTATATTTTCGCATTTTCATTTGAGTTTTAAGGTATTTTTTCATGAAACCCATACAGATTCTTTGTTCAGTCAATAACATTGAAATCAATCTATAGTTGAATATACTTCCTGTAGTCCTGTTCCAATTCATTCATTGTATACGTTTTTCAAACCCCGTCACATATTTTGAAAAACGTATATAATCAAATTGAACAGAGGAAATATTTATTTACTCTTTGTAAATTTGCAATTCACAATTCATAGTGGTTGAAAAGAAAAGCTGCTGAAGATATGGCGCATAAGAATGGAAGAGGAAAGAGCAAGGGAGATAAGAAGAAAAAAGAAGAAAAGAGTATGTACTCTTTAATTCATTAATCTTTAATTTCACACTTTTTCTTTTTTGAAGGTTTTATTATGGCTTTTGTTAAATTATTTTCATATGGTAAAATTAGTAAAGTACGGATTAAGTATTATTAATATTCCGTAGTTTGGGACAATTTTTGTTTGTTATATAATCGTGTTTATTGTTTTGCAGTTCTTCCCGTTCTTATGGATATCACCGTTAACCTTCCAGATGAGACGAGTGTCATTTTGAAGGTTGGTCTGACGATTTTCAATATATGCATACTTCAACTATATTCATGTAAATAACTAAATTTGTTTATATTGAAAACGGTTTTTAAGTAAATAATCATTTATTTGAAAGTGAGATTAATTACATACCTTAATGTTATTAGCAAATACGGAGTATTTCATTGGGTTGCCTACGCATGAATGTTCTTTAATGAATTTTATTTTAGATTTTTGATTATATAAGACTAAGGTGGTGTCATTTTCCTCATTGGCTGGGATCAAATCTATGTGGGTACTTTTACATTTAAAATTAATATCTTAGGAAGTAATTTCCTTTTTATAAGCTATTTGGTGGAGATGATGAATTTTGTTCAAGTGATTTCCCATCCTAGCTAGACAATGAAAATATTGTTTTTGTTTATAAGTAATTAAGATTTATGCTTAATGAGTGTTCATGTGGTTAGCATGTACCATTAATTCATTAACGTAATTTGTCGACATCCACCATATTTTAAGATTACATTGCGTTGCAGAAATCCCTTAAATTCAAATGTCGCATAAAACAAGCTTTTTTACGTTTTCATCAAAATTTGCACACTTCTGACGTTCGCTTAATCACTCGGTCATCGCCTCATTGTCATTTCTTTGTTCAGAATCTGCCTGTTTTGTCTATAGTAAATATATACCACTCAGTTACTCATTTTGTCGATATTTCTAATGTATTTTTATTTAAAAAAACAGGGAATATCTACCGATAAAATTATCGACGTCCGCAAGCTGTTATCAGTAAACACGTCGACATGCAACATCACCAACTTCTCATTGTCTCATGAGGTTGGAAACCATACTCTTACTCACCTCTAAGGCTCTAATTATGTTTTTTTAACTCAAATTGGTAACTCTCCAAAGTCATCAATGGGGCCTTATTGCCTTACTAATTATGTGAAGAGGACAAATCTCCCTCAATCAACAAAAATTAACCACACCATATTTGACCTTTTACCTTTTTTACCTCTTACTAAAAAGGGCAAATTAGAACCACAAAATGCATTTTGTATACAAGTAGCATGAATTGAAATTGGAATTGTCCGAAAATGTGCAGGTTAGGGGTCCACAATTGAAAGATACGGTGGACGTTGCAGCTCTTAGGCCCTGCACTCTTACATTAGTTGAAGGTGATACATTATGCCCATGAAAACGACCCTGTCTTGCCTTATCTTCTTAATCTTCTCATCATACATATGGACTCACTCCTTCCAATTACTCTTTCTTAAAACAAACAAATTAATATTTTAAAATTAAAACGGGGTTAAATTACATTCTATTTATATAGATAGAATAGGACACATTTTTACTCATTTCTAAACATTTTGTTTTTGTCTAATCTTCTGTATTTGACCGTTTTAAGTTTAAGATGAATAGTCTAATCTTAAACAACAATTTGTATACTCATTGAAACCCAAGGATATCACTAATCGTAATTTTTTTTTTTAAATCTACTAACAAAAAATGAGTAGTTTTATATAAAATAATTGTCTTTCATCATTTTTGATAGTGTAATGAGACAACTAGTGCAGTATATCGCTAAAGATAGTTGAACCTAAGTTAAAAGTATCGCACCTCTTATGACGATATATCCGTCACAAGCTAGTGCAGTGTATAACCCAAGGTCAAAATACACCTATAAATAACCACCCCGCCAAAAACAAAACAACGAATTAATTAAATCACGAAACGACAGCGTTTAATCAATCAACTAACAACTAACTAAATTGTACGGTTTTTGGCTGTTAACAGAGGCGTACGATAAGGAGAGCGCGGAGGCGCACGTTAGAAGACTGCTGGACATGGTAGCGTGCACCACAATCTTTGGTCCATCGGCGCACGTTAAGGATGTCAGAAAGGCGGTGGACGGTAAAATGGTGCACGATAAGACGAAGAAATCGACCGCAAAATCCGCCGGCGGAAAGCAATCGCCGCCGTCGACGGCGGAGGATACCGACGGAAAAGCGAATGCGTCGGAAAACCGAAAAAATGATGTTTCCGCGTTGATTGACGGCGATGGCGAAACGAACAATGCTTGCCCTAAGCTCGGAAGCTTCTACGACTTCTTTTCGCTTTCGCATATATCTTCTCCTCTTCAGTGTGAGTGTTTTTGTACCTTGTTAATTTTAATTTGCGTGTTTGTTCGGAATTATGTTTGATGAAATGTGAGGAGATTCGTTGGAGTGTTGTTTGTTGATCGTCATAGTTGATTTGATGATGTTGCAGTTATCCGACGAGCAATTCGACAGGTTGATGATCAGAATGTAGAGGACGATCATCTGTTTTTTCTGGATGTAAGAATTTTCTTGATTTGTGATTGACATTGTACTATGTTGCAAGCGAAATACTGCATAATTTTATGAAAATGTTGATAGTGGAGCCCAGGGCTAGCCACTCGGCAATGAAAATTTGAATATTATGTTTCGAATTTGCAATTTTAGTTTTCTAAGCAATTCTTTTGAATTGCAAGTTTGCACCCTTTAGAAGTTTGAATTTTAGCCCCGTCACTGATTTTAGGATTTTGTGGAGCAATAGGCTAGCTGAGATAATCTCATATTCTCATGTCCGTGTGTGGCGAGCACACATGGTATGTATAGCGCTTAATCTTGCGTGTTAGACAAGCCCCTATGTCTCACACTAGCCTTTGTTGATGTTCAATAGGTAGTAGGCTGGATTAGAATGTCAATAACTTTTCCACTTTGATAGTAACTAGAGCCATCTGGCATAGCCACATCAATGCTTCGTGTATTGATGATATAGTTTCCTATGAGTAGGAAGAGGGTTAAGAGCTCTAGTGTTATGAAGTTCATTGTGTAAAGGCTGTGTGTTTAGTTATGTTTTGGAATAGCAATTAAATTGCGAAAATACTCCTTTAACCTTTAAAATTCACTAAAACTTTGTTTAGATAGGGGAGTTTGTAGGGAAAGGTTGTTTGGGTAACAAAATGGAGATGAAGGGTTTTGAAAGGGAGGGAAAATGGATCCCTCCATCTCCCTNNCTCACCCCCCCCCCCCCCCCCCCCCCCCCCCCCCCCCCCCCACAGACACACACACACACTCATCCTCTCTCTTTCCCTCCATTATTTGTCTCCAAACAAATCCTAAGGTACATATAGATGAAAATGGTGCTGTATTGTCATGTTTTATGTCTATATTTTCTTTGTTACCCTGAGCTTGTTTTGGAGGGCGTTGATATTTTGTTAACATTGTTTTGGGCTTGGATCAGATTAAGCTGTGCAATGGTAAGCTGGTGCACGTTGAGGCTTGCAAGCAAGGTTTCATTTGCATTGGGAAGCATCGTATTCTCAGTCACAACCTTGTTGATCTGCTAAGACAAATTAGTCGAGCTTTCGATAATGTGAGTGTCAACTTGTCTCGTTTGCTGTTGGATATAGACATATAGTATGTGGTTTACACAGTTGCATTACTCTTCTGATTATGTGACTTCTCAGTTAATCATCAATTCATTATTTTCAAGTGGGCTAGTTATTTCAGGACTTACTGCAAGATGATTTTGTATGTTTAAGACTTTAGACACAACTTTTGTACCCTACTGGCCTACTATTCATTTTTCTTAATGGGTTTATAATTTTAGTTGCAATTCCATGCTGATTTGCCGATTTGAAACATAATCCATGTTTGATTTTACTTGGTTTGCAGGCTTATGATGACCTCATGAAAGCATTTTCCGATCGTAACAAGGTACGTAATTGTCTTTGTTTTTTGTTTACATTCTGGACCAAGGTTCTCAAGATTATCGTAGTCATCTTTTCCTTCAACCTCAGTTCCATTTTCCTTACAAAATTTTCTTAAATATTACAGTTTGGCAACCTACCATATGGCTTTAGAGCAAATACATGGCTCATTCCTCCTTTTGCAACACAGTTTCTTTCTACGTTCCCTCCTCTTCCGGTGGAGGATGCAAATTGGGGTGGCAATGGTGGTGGCTGGGGAAGAGATGGCAAAAGTGATTTGATACCTTGGGCGAATGAATTCCGCTTTGTTGCGTTAATGCCATGCAAGACTCCAGAGGAGAGGCAAATTCGTGATAGAAAGGCTTTTCTTACTCATAACTTGTTTGTAGATGTAGCAATTTTCAGGGCAATTTTCGCCTTGCAGCACGTCTCCAAAAAAATGGATACGAACATGGCTGCAAATAATGAGATTCTTCATTCTGAGAAAGTTGGCGACTTGCTCGTCACTGTTGTGAAGGATGTTTCCCTTGCAAGCTGCAAGCTTGACACTAAGATAGACGGGCGTCAGGCCACTGGATTGGATCGGAGGAATCTTACAGAAAGAAACCTGTTGAAAGGGATTACAGCTGATGAGAATACAGCTGCTCATGTATGATTGCATTGCTGTTATTGAGCTGTATCTTTTAGATGGTTGAATAAAAACAGAATGCTCAAATAAACTGATTGTATCTTTTCAGGATGTCAGCAGTTTAGGTTATGTTAATCTGAGGTTTGCTGGTTACATTGTTACTGTCAAGGTTGAGGTGAAAGAAGATGCTCTAGTTGAACCGTTATCTTCAAGCTTGGAGTCCTTTGATCAACTCGAAGGTGGCGCCAATGCTCTTAATATCAACAGGTCACTTATCTTTGATATGTGGACTCTGTAAATGATGATCTTACTTGCAACTGTGGTTTACGCTTTACTTTTTGTTTTTTAACTCTTGATTCAGCGACTTTAGTTTACTCGCATACTTTTGGTTTAATGTTGGGGGTTGGAGGGAATTTAGGGGCCGTTTGGTTCAATAACATAAAACGAAATGGATTCGAATATAATTTCATTGGGATTTCAAATCCATTCACATATAAAGTTGTTTGGTTCATCTAAACTTGTAAGAGGGGAGAATGAAATTTGAAACCAAGGGGGAAAGGTGGTTATGGGACTCCAAGGGGTTGGAATGGAGTTAGAATCCATTAGGTATCAAACTTCATTCCAAAATGCTCTAACCATACATTGGAATGGAACAAATCAATTCCAATCCATTCCGAGAGACCCAACCAAATATCTTCTTACTTGTAAATATAGGGATTGTCCTATGGCTTTCTCTCGTTGCCCACAAGTCAATGGTTTTTTCTCTTTTTTACATTTCTTGCAGTTTAAGGCTGCTGCTTCATGAAGGAGTGACTTCCGATAATCAGAAATTGTTATACCAGTCAGAATCTGTAGAAAAGGAAAGGCTTAGGGCCTCTCAGGTTCTTGTTGAGAAACTGTTGGAGGACAGTCTTGCCAAACTTCAGGAGGAGACCCCAAGGCAAGACAATTTTGTGAGGTGGGAGCTAGGAGCTTGTTGGATACAACATCTCCAAGATCAGAAAACTTCAGAGAAAGACAAGAAAACTACCATTAAGAAAGCTAAGAATGAGATGAAAGTTGAAGGACTCGGAACACCCCTTAAATCACTCAAGAGCAAGAAGTCGGAAGTAACATCTTCTGTTCAATCTGATATTTCAAAGTCCTTAGTAGAACCCCACCCGAGTGATAGTGAGCCTGAACTGAAAATGATCTTGTCTGAAGAAGCGTTTAATCGTTTAAAAGAGTCCAATACAGGATTGCACGAGAAGGTGGTGATCACATTTATTTACTTAAAACTAGGTACATTTTTTTCACATGTTGTAAATAGTAACAGTCTATTAACAATTTTTTTTAATGCAGTCTTTGCGGGACTTAGTTGATCTCTCCCAGAAATATTATGATGACGTTGCTTTACCTAAGCTGGTAATGACCTGGATGTTTTTGACATTGTCTTGAATTTCTCAGTCCATAATGCACTAAGAGGCAGATGCAGATTTCATCTATTTTAGTGCAAGATAATAATTTGATGTGTCAGTTTTTATGAAAATTCAAGAAAGAAAATTATTGCCAATCAAATTGATGCACTTGCACAGCTGCACCTTAATTGTTGACATTTGGTCCACCACTGAGAGCACTTGGATCATTCCGCTATCTTAACATTTTTATTTATTTACAGGTTGCAGATTTTGGTTCATTGGAACTCTCCCCTGTCGATGGGAGAACCTTGACTGATTTCATGCACACGAGGGGTCTTCGTATGCGTTCTCTTGGGCGTGTGGTAAGTTTCATGGTCCTTTGTCTTTTTGCTTCTGCAACAATATTTCAGTTGTTTCGATATGTCTCATAAGAACGTGGGTCATTTCATAGAACACATTCATTCGATTTGGAGTTCAATTTATAATTACCTCGTGAAACATTTTTCTTTGTACAGGTGAAGTTATCAGAAAAACTGTCTCATGTTCAGTCTCTCTGTATCCATGAGATGATTATTCGAGCTTATAAGCACATACTTCAAGCTGTAATTGCTTCAGTTGCAACCAATGATGTGGCTGTGACCATTGCTGCTGCACTGAATTTGATGCTGGGGGTCCCAGATAATTCAGAGAAGCTGTACACGATCCATTCTCTTGTGCGGAGATGGTTGGGATTGTTCTTGTTGAGACGATATGACTGGGATATTGGTGGATATAACTTCAAAGATTTGAGAAAATTTGCCATCTTGCGTGGACTGAGTCAGAAGGTAGTGGATCATTACTTAATCTTTCAGTTTAATTTGTTCATATTAAGCTGATATGCAAAATAGTTAATTAAATGATGTTAAGTCAAGGAATGACATTCAATACGGGACACATTTGTTGGCAATAATGCGGAATATTTTACACAGGTGATATAGGACACTAAGGACAGCAATTTGGCGAAGTTTACTCTCAGAGTCTCAGTACTTACGAGAAGTTTAGTTAGCTAATCATTTTCTAATAGTTTGGCGTGTGTAGATTGTCTTGACCTGATTTTTTAGTTGATTGTACTGAGGGTGTAGGAGTTTATAATTGTATGTCGCTAGGATACACACAAAACTTACCATCTCTTTGTGTATATTTTATTCCGCTAAAAGCTTTGGTATTAATGAACTTTTTGGTTTTTTTTTATTATTGTTTACAGGTAGGTCTTGAGCTAGTTCCGAGGGACTACAATATGAATTCTGCAACTCCTTTCAGAAGAACAGACATTGTCAGCTTGATACCTGTTCATAAGGTCAGGACTAAGAAATATGGAGTAAATGTTATCAATTTCATCTCAAAAAGAGCATATATTATGCGGTATGCTGGTTGAAGATGTTGAACTAAGTGTTATTTTGTGTCATTATTATCTTGCAGCAAGCAGCATGCTCATCAGCTGATGGAAGGCAACTTTTGGAGTCATCGAAGACAGCTCTGGATAAAGGGAAACTTGAAGATGCAGTTATTTACGGGACTAAGGTTTCTTACTACTTACTATGATGGGATACTTGAAACTTTTCTATTGAGTGTCTTGAAAGAAGTTCAATTAGGAGAGTTGGCTACTTGATGTGTGATATTTAATTTTGGTTGTGTTTGCAGGCTTTAGCAAAGCTGGTTGCGGTTTGTGGTCCCTATCATAGAATGACAGCGGGAGCTTACAGTCTCCTTGCTGTGGTCTTGTATCATACTGGAGATTTTAATCAGGTGCCTTAAGTTTCACATTATGCCTTGACAGATATAGTTACCTTTCCAATTTTCGAAGAACTCTTATCGAGGTTGCAGGGTTGTAATTAGCATATCACTTTTTATGTCTACTAGTTTCCATTGTCTAAACTCTAAACAGCATGTTCTTCTAATGTGTCTTTTTGGCAATTAATTCACAGGCAACAATCTACCAGCAAAAAGCCTTGGACATCAATGAGAGGGAACTGGGGCTTGATCATCCAGATACAATGAAAAGTTATGGAGATTTGGCCGTGTTTTATTACCGCCTTCAGCATACAGAGCTCGCTCTCAAGTATGATTTCTTTGTAATATTTCTATGTTAGACTTTAAGAGTGTATACTTTATAGGTTGTATTGCAATTAATAGATTATACCACCAGTTGTACAACTGGTGGTTTAGAATCCGAGCTCTGCACTAAAGTTTTCGTGTTTTGTTTTAAAGAATCTGAGCTATACGGTAAAGTTTCTGAATTCACACACTTAAACAT
Source organism: Silene latifolia subsp. alba (assembly GCA_001412135.1). Taxonomy (NCBI): domain Eukaryota; kingdom Viridiplantae; phylum Streptophyta; class Magnoliopsida; order Caryophyllales; family Caryophyllaceae; genus Silene; species Silene latifolia. Next base: position 8,898 of record LHUT01002629.1, read on the forward strand.
AAAAAAAAAAAAACTTTTGAAAAGCTCCGAAAAATAACATAAGCTCGGATAAATGTATAGTGGTTGTACAATGCTTATTATACAAGTGGAGGTATAGTAGTTTTTGTGGTTGTATTGTGAATCTTAAAATGATCAGAACCATTTGTTCCGGGTGGTGTTTTGGCGTACTTGAAACTTAATGAAATATTCTGCATTCTGGAGAAACAATGTCGTCTATAATCTATATTGCCATGTGAATTTGGTGTCAATTAAAACTCAGTTTCATTGTGCCTCTTATCTGTAGTGTCATAACACTGATATATCTGTTATGACTTCAGGTATGTGAAACGTGCTCTGTATCTGCTTCATCTTACGTGTGGTCCATCCCATCCAAATACCGCTGCCACCTATATTAATGTGGCTATGATGGAGGAAGGCTTAGGGAATGTGCATGTTGCCCTTCGATACCTCCACAAGGCTCTAAAATGTAACAAAAGGTTACTAGGCGCGGATCACATTCAGGTTCTTTGCTTGGCCATTTCCTTAATGCTTTTATGGAGTAAAATTAATTTCTGATTGCGCCATCATTATGTTTGTCATTTTTCTTTGAACTGTTTCAAATTTAGTACCCATCATTTTATTAGCTGTAGTGCTGTAAGCTAGTTCAATGGTTGCTTTATTTTTGGTATGCTCTTGACGGAAAATTCGTTCGAGATTTTTAAGCAGCCTCTGACAGATTTTGTATAATACTCATCCTGTAATATGTGCACATGTATGGCCAATACGCTGTACACTGCTCAGGTTCTGTCTGAATTATTGACAATGCTTTTGAAAAACTGCAGTGGGCCATATGAATTGCTTCACCACATTTAATTCTTGTTTAGCCAAAGCCCACTATTGACTAGCTGTAATTGTTGTTTTTCCCTGTTTTCTAGACTGCAGCTAGTTACCATGCTATTGCCATTGCACTTTCATTGATGGAAGCCTATCCATTGAGTGTTCAGCATGAGCAAACAACCTTGCAAATTCTTCGAGCTAAGCTAGGTCCTGATGATTTACGCACACAGGTATTTATTCTTTGTTTAATTTTTATTTTCTTTTGAAGAGATCATTGTTCACTTTGGTTAGAGTGAAGCTAAAAAACTGTGCTGGATTTTAGCATGTGCCTTTAAATCAAATGCCTTTGTCAGTCCGAGCAATGTCCTTCCGTTGGATAGATTATTCCAGGAAGATACTACTAATTAGAAAGTTCCCACTCGAAATATGTGCTTCATGATTTAGTAGAAACTAGAAACCTTGTTTATGCTTCCTCAGTTTCTGGAGCAAGAAACTAAGTGCATTAAATTTATCTTGGCCATTTTTTGCTTCATGGTTGGTGTCCTATCTGCAGGATGCTGCTGCTTGGCTTGAGTATTTTGAATCCAAGGCTTTTGAACAGCAGGAAGCTGCCAGAAATGGGACACGAAAACCTGATGCTTCCATTGCCAGCAAAGGCCACCTGAGGTATATCCTTGAAGTCTTGAACGTTGGACTTGCTTAGGTCATTGTGTCATAAGCTGTTGATCTTTTGTCCATTTGTTTTGGGGACAGGGAGATGTGTATCTTCAGTTTTTATTTATTAATTCGACCATAACGATACTCTGTATGAAGTATTTACACGTAAGTAGAGTGTTCAGTTCAATTTTGTTTTGTGTACACATTACTTTGTTTGATTAACTTGGGGGTTTGTTCATGAAAATTTTGATAAACGTTGAGGTATTGTTTATTTGGTTCAATGCTCATGGGTAGCTTTCTCTATGGATGCATATGCTTATTGTTTGTCTAGCCTCTGACTGATGCCTGTTTTTGCTTTATATTGCCAGTGTATCAGACTTGCTTGATTACATAAATCCAAATCCTGATACTAAAGGGAGAAATTCAATGACAGCCAAGAGAAAATGCTATCCGGTGAAGGTATACCAAGTATAAATCTAGACCTTTTATACAATTTCCTTTTCTTTAAATTTTATGACTTGATTTTTGAATAGGTTAGCAGAATCCTTTCGTTATAATGGGTGCTTTGGTGGGAAGTTCTTATTTGTTTGTTGTGACCTAAACTATCAACACCTAACCGTATCTTTCTAGTCAAAATAATTTTTGGTCCTTGCATGACTTCCCTACTTGTTGACTTTTTGGTCGTACATGCATAGGCTGCAAGATTTATCAGTTTGATCACTGTGGATGCTGCCTATATCTTAGTGTAGAAAGTTTTGGTACTTGAGCCTTGAAAACAACTACCAGCCACTCAACCATTTCCGTTATATTTGATTCCTTGGATGCTATCTGTGGTGGATTGAACTGGTTGAAATGAAGGACAGCTTCTCTGAAGTCACTATGGACTTGCAACTAATCAGATTAGAATTTCCTAGCAATCTGTCTATAGAAGTCATATAACAACCAGCTGTTGCTATTCAGTTCTTGTAATTAATGGTTTGATATGATGAACTGAAACTATAACTTGATAAGAGTCAGTTTATTAGCGGGTTTTTACTGTTGGTTCTTCTTTGGATTCCTCTCATCTAGCTATTTCCAATGTTCAGATCCAGGAGAAAGAAAATTCTTGCAAACCCGTCACTGAGGATTCTACAAAAGATACACCCTTGATTACTTCAGATCGAACTGATCAAATTGATGAACATATTATTGATGAATCCGACCAAGTTGCATTTGATGAACTAAATTTGGCAAGTAACTCTGAAGATCCAGTTCACGAAGCCGTGCCTGTACTTGAAACCACAATTGAGGAACATCACGTTACTTCCATTAATGTCGTGCCTGAAACCAATATCGAAGGCGATGATGGGTGGCAGCCAGTCCAGCGGCCTAGATCGGCTGGAGGTTATGGCCGCCGAGTAAGACAGAGGCGTACAACAAATGGCAAAGTATATGGTTATCTAAAGAAAGAAGTTGTTGAGTTAGATCATGCCCGATTGAATAATTCTCCACAAGGTACAAACTATCGTTTCATAAAGAAAAGAACCCTGTCACCTGGAAGTTACACAGATCATCATATTGCAAAAGGTGCCTCCCAAGTCGGTAAATCTGGTCAACGAGTTATGAAAGCTGTGAGTTACAGAGTCAAGTCTGTGCCTCCTTCTGTGAGAGAAGAATCAAGGGAGGTCACTGGCAAAGAAATTGAATCTGGGCAAAATCTAGAAAAAGCTTCCATTGTCAGTCTTGGAAAATCTCCTTCCTATAAGGATGTGGCAGTTGCACCGCCAGGGACAATTGCTAAGCTGCATTCAAACGCCAATGAAAATAATGATCTAATAGACACAGAGGTTTCTGTTGGAAAATGTGTAGATGCTCTCTCTCAGGAGGCTGAGGTAAAAGTTGACTATGTTAAAGAGATTGATTTCCGTCTCTCAGATTCTGATCTGTCATTGTCTGGTGAAAGCATCCTTGAGTTGATTCAATCAGATGGCATAGCTGGAGTGCCTATCACTATTGACAGAGCTGAAAGTGATACAATTGACATTCATGAAGTTGTACCAGGGAATGGTTGTATACATGATGAGATGCCTTCAATGAGTTCTTCTAGTGATGTGAATTTCGAGATGGTTGAGTGCAGTTCTGAGCTCGAAAATAACGTAATATCTTCCTCGCAAGTGGAAGAGCAGTTGGAGGACAAACTGATGGTTACTAGTTTGAGCGATCCACAAGATATCCCCTGTAGGAAGTTGTCAGCTTCCGCTGCACCATTCAAACCATCTCCAGCTGTTACGCGTGTCACTCCACTGCCTTTGACCATAAGTCATCAATCAGGTCCCTGGTCAATTCTCCACCCTGGACCTGCTGGGGTTATGCCAAGTGTCAGTCAAATGCTCTCCTCACCTCACCATGCATACCCATCTCCTCCTGGTACTCCTAACATTATCCAACAAGTGCCATTCATTTACCCTCCTTACAGTCAAGGTCAGCCTGTAGTTGTACCTACAAATGGCTTTCCTCCAGGTGGGAGTCATTTTCATCGCAATCATTATGCTTGGCAATGCAACATGAACCCGGTGACACCAGACTTTGTCCCAACCACTGTTTGGCACCCAGTTGAGTTTTCTGTAGTTTCATCTGTTGAACACAATCCTTCATCTCCAAGTTCTGAGACTAACCCAGGTCTGGCTCCTCTTCTTCCTGAAGATATTGGTGTCGGGGAGGAAGTGGAGAAAGAAGTGACACTTAACTCAGACAAATGGATTGGTATGGAGAACGAGCACCAAAAAACTATAAATGATGCTATATCCTGTCAGGGGACAGAACAACTGAACGTTGACTTTCCAAAAAAGAACGGTGTGATTGGTGTTGAGATTAACAAGCCTGATCATCAGGTGAAGAATGATGAGAGAACTTTCAGCATTTTGATTCGTGGGAAAAGAAGACGAAAACAGACTCTAAGAGTGCCAATTAGTTTGCTTAGAAGACCTCATTGCTCTCAGTCATTTAAAATTGCGTATAGCAGAGTCTTGCGAGATAGTGAAACTTCTAGGCCTGTGCCCTTATCATCTTGAGAAAGTAAGATGGCACGTGAATGAAGAATTGGTTTTAAACTTCAACCAGTGCTGTTTCTTAAACATTACCAGTTCTCTTGTTGCAGTAATTTGACAGGCTTAACGTTTTTGAGAAGATCAAGGTTAGTTTTGTGTACTTAGAATTTGTAGAATCATTTTTTTTTTGTTTAGGCAAGAAGCGTGTTGTAGACTGTACAATCTTAGAAAAAACTACAGGTGAATGAGTAGTGGATGCAGTGACTTCGACCGTTGCCATGCTTGAATTTTTCTGAGAGCTGGATTTTTTTTTGACTGCAGGTCTATGTCAGGGATTTTTTTTTGTCTAGTGAAGTAGCAGTTTTTCTCTCAATTTCTGAAGAATGTGTCGCAATTTGATATATTGAGGATAGAAAATCCCTGAATTTTGATTCTCAGAATCCATAAAACTTTTGATTTTGGCAAAACATTGACCTTATCGATAATTAGATTCAACCGTGTATGCTAAATGCATCAGCAGCTGTACTAACGAGGTATTTGTTTTTGGTTCTCTCTCATTCAATAAAAGGTTTCATTTGATTATGGTTTATTATAGCTTATGCAGTAATAAAAGGTTTCATTTGATTACGCTATTATCTGCTTTTTTGTTTGTTTTTGTTTTGGGACCAGTTTCTAGTTGTAGGTACGCCTCTTATTATGAAGCGACTATTCGATTTGTTTGTCGATTGGTTTTCATTATGGTTCATTCATGAACAATCTCTCTCTGCGGTTAATACAAAAGTAGAGGGTACATCTGACCACTTCTACCCACGTCATTAGCGGGAGCTTTGAGCTTGTGTGTGTGTGTGTGGGGGGGTAACGAAAGAAGTACTGCTTGAAAAGAGCCCAAAACTTCATTGCAAGTGAAACCTACTTATCTGTACACAATCACCAATTTACTTAATTTTTTTTTAGTTTTGGAGTAGAAAACTGGAAATAGGAGCTGAATGAGTCTCCCTCATTTTGCTCTAGAAAATCAAAATTGTGAGTTATCTTAATCTTTTCCGACCTGAACTTCAGCTCATTTGGAAGGTAGATGTTTGTGCTGTCTTCTCCGGTTTTCTTATCATAGAGAAGACCTGTAATACAACTGTTGTAACAATGAGAGAGCCTAGCAGAAACCCGTAGCCTATCTTCCATTCAGATCCCGCACCCCCAACTTGGATCCCGAGCGCTATATTTAGTGCTCCGAAGAAGAGGGTAATTACTCCAAACCAACGGTGGTATGCTGCCCATAGACTACGTAGCTTCGTTTCCTTGTCTGGTCTTATGAAGAATGCCAGTATCTGAAAAATATTCAAACTAAAATAAATGACCAGATGTTACATAGGGTTTCAGCTTAACATATGTCGAGGAAGGTAAAAAATATAATTACCTGAAGAACACTGAGGGTCAATGCAAAATATCCAATGCCTCTGTGAGCAGGAATGTCTGCATGAATTTGGTTATAAAGCGCTTGACCGACCACAATCCCGGCCAGTGCAATGATAAACCCTGTAAACTGAATGACAGTGTGGAGGTAATACCACAGGGGCTCCTTTCCCTTTAGAAACCTGGCTACCATTGCTCCAATAGGAAGAATTAACCCCCATCCAAGCATACCGAGTATCCCGTGACTCCTTTTCATCTTGTCAAAATTTCGGCCTCCACTGTCGGTTGCAGCAAATCCTGATAATTTGCCAAAATATTAGAGTTTTCTTCCTTTGACAACCAAATGACTACTTTTTTTTGTCTGTGGTCTTTACAAATTGCAATTCATGCTGTTTGTATAGGACCATATGATTAAAAAAAAAAAAACATTTTAAAGTAACTATGGCGACTGACCTGTTGTATAATCAATTCGTATGGTGGTTTTATCGTCATGCATTGAGAGCTTGTGGTTAATAGGAATCCTGCTTCCGAAAGCTAGAAGAGTTGGTTGCTCAGAGAGAGGAGCATCAAACTGAAGCTGGAATCCAAGGTAAATGTTAGCGCCGTCAAGCACCACAACTGGTGGAATGCTGGTGAGGTTGAGTTCCCCCTTTCCTGGTTCGACCTCAGATGATTTCTGTCCTTTGAGATAATACTGCTTTATTCTGGCATGCCCGGTTTTGCTAATCCACCCAACCATGGCACTTCCGTTCACCATCATTCCATCTTTCGAAAATCCCATTCCTACCCATCCTCCTGTGTATAGTGATGATAATACTATGGTTACTGTATTTTCCTTGCTCTGGTAGTACTGCATTATTAACAACAGTATTAGGCACAAGTTCTTTTGAGAGTTCCGAAACTTTGCCACAACATATACAAAACAGAACAAAACTTACCCTCAACACGAAAGTCTCCCAGACGTTTCGACAGCTTGAATAAGAGAGATTACCATAAGGAGGAGGAAGAAAAGTTGCTAAATCAATATTGCAGAACTGTGATCTTTCATCTTGAACTCCTGCATTTGGTTCATCAGCATGAACTGAAGCAATCACAATCAAAACCCAGAACCCGAAAAGCAAACCCAAAACTCGATATCTCGAGTTCCTCATTATTATAGACATAGTACACAATAAATTGCGTTAATTGGATGATTAAAGGGATGATTTTTGTAAGACAAGGAATTACAAGAAAAAAAAAACATAAAAGATGTAATAAAGTGGTAAGGAGGTTGGGATGTAACAGTCTCGTGCATTCAAAGTAAAGAGAATGTGTTATGTGTAAGAAATCTGGGTTATGTTATGATGTTGAAATGGGGTATATCCCTATAATATAAGGACTAAGGTGGTTGGTTTTGGCGGGTAATCATTAGTTATTGCCTTTTCTTCCTACTTCAATTTCTGGTCTTTTGACCCTACGTTTCTTGCTTCTGTTTTCGTCTTTCGTGTTTTTCAGTGTCGTTCTTAGTAGCGGAATTAGGATTTATGGTTCTTGTTATCACGTTTAAAATATAAATTATTACGGAGTATCATTTAAAAACATAAAATATGACAATGTGGAAAAAAAATAATACAGTAGCTTTTAGGTGTATAAGGGACCCAATAAGTTGGTTATAAGTAAACTTTTGCCATCAATAACTTGTCGAGTTTGTGATTTTTGTATGACTTTTGAAGTGTGTTGTTGATGTTGGAATGTCAATTATGCAACATTTAGTTTGCTTGAAAATCCAATATTCCATTGGGTCGGTTATTAGTCATTAGGGTGAGAACCATGTATTGAAGACCTGAAGTGAGATTTGGAGGCTACGAGGACACGAACACGAACTTTAATTTTCTCACACTCTAGATATCATGAGAAAAACATCCCAATTAAAAGTTTAAATTAATGGCTGCAGGCAGCTTAATCAATTGTTCTATATCTTAATAATTTGCTTCGAAATTATGGGATCGACATTGAAGAATATTTATAAGCTTCCTCACGCCAAATCAATTTTTTTTTTAGGTGTCAAAAGTTTCTGACCACATAGTTAAGTAGAGTTACTGCCTTACTGGTATTTGGCTGCTGCAAATTAATATACCATAATGTGCTAAACAGTAGTTTAGAGGTCAACCTCCCCAACCTTAAGTGACAAGAGATGTGTAGGTCCTTTAAATAGAGGTAAGTTAATTAATTAGGTAGATTCTTCATTTAATTATACATTTGATTAGATAGGATAGACAACTAACTAATAACAACCTTATTCTGGTGGCCTGTCATGTTTCTCAACGTACAATGTCACTTGAGATTCTTCTTTGACTCCTTAACTCATGTAATTCCCCTTTTCTTATGATTTCTTGTAAATTAATCATTAATCGAGTCTAACAGTTGAACATGTACCCTGTTTAATCTCTGATATAATCTCCGTAAATATTAGGGTATTCGTGATTATGAGTGTACTAGTTTGAATACCCGTGCGTTACAACGAGATAATTAACTTATTTATAATGCAAAAAAAAAATATTATAAGTGTGTAATGTTTACATTTTATGCCTAATGATTTGTTTACATATTATTAAAATATCTCTTTTAAAAAAAATAAAAGATTAATATATACGTGGGTTAACTCTTATTTATAATCATATAATCACCCCACCTTATACTAATCTTTCGATGTGGGACAATTCTACTATTTATAAGTAATATATTCACAAAAATTGGATTTTTTTCTAATGTNTATCCAAGGAAGGAAATCAAGAAGGGCATTCACTCATCCATATATTCATTCAAGATCATATCTCAGCAAATAATATACGCTCATTCTGGATCTTGCAGGCCTGACGCCTAGGGCCAGCAGGATTAGCTACGCATCACAATTGTAATCATCCTCCAATTCATATAGTGCAACACTTGGCAGGGTACCGTCCCTCCCGCGGTTGTTCCCACATTGGGTTTTCCGCGTCACCAAAATCTTACGTGTCAATTTACATTACGTACATTATTTACTTATTTAAATATCGACATACAAACAATCAATCAAGCAACCAACGAGTAAGACCGCATTGACCCGAAACAACCAGTTTGGTAAAAATCATCTAAACACCCAATACTACGTAGCTTTTACAATTCTGCTTGTTTGTCTACGTAGCTCCCTGGAATTTATCTTCTCTAATTAAAATAAATTTCTCATGGGTTTTTAAAAAAAAAAATTAATTTCTCATGAACACACTACTACGTGCGTCTGATTATTTGTGATTTTCACTTTTTTTTTTTTATATGTTTAGTATTTTTTATTTTGCTATTTCGGTAATTTTAACTATTTTTTTTTCAGGACTCAGACTGAGTCAGATGATGGTCTGTCTGAGGAGGTCGTCAAGACCGGCTAATGTAGCAGGGGATGGCATTGACGGTGGTGGATGGTGAATGACGGGTGTTGGGGGGGGATTGGTGTTAGAGGGAGAAAATTGAATTGGAATGAAAATAAAATGAGGTCATTGAAATAAATAAAAGGGGTAAAATGGTCATTTACGTCCATGAAAGAGTAAAATCAGTCCATAAATGAGCACGATCCAAAAAAATACCGATGATTTTAAGCCATTTTTATCAGTTTGTTACTTAATATGACTAATGAATAGATTTTTTTTTGAGCCATAAAAATAATATAATTGAATCAGGTCATAAGTATCACCCCTCAAGAATTTACGGACCAAATTTTCTGACATCTATTCAGTGAAATGAATAGTGCCACAAGGATATTATGACATAAGACATAGATTTTACTTGTCATAAATATAATGCATCCTGATTGTTAGCATTGACTACATTAAGGCATTCATTTATTTCTTCCACATAACATTCATACTAACTTTTTTACAAAATTCCATGTCATGATGCAATTTCATCCTTAGCAAGGCCTTGTGCTATGAGGGCACCCTTAACTACCTTCAAAGACTCAACAATGTCATCACCTAGCTGGTGAGGATCCGAGACGGTATCTTCATCGACCGATAATACTATCGTCATCTTGTTCACATAGCTTTGAAAGTTGATCATCAAACCCTATACCATTATAACGTCGTTTGTGTTATAATAACATCATCATATTGTGGAACTTCTAATCAACAAAAACATTATTCAATACTCCCTCATTTTAAGTCATTTTAATATGGTTGTTCAGATTATGTGAGGAATCTTGAACGAACATATGAAAATGACTTGAAAACGCTCATACTAGTATTGAACACAAATTCTTATTTCAGACGGGCTTTCCCGTCTGAAATAAGACCGACA